>JAQZBX010048937.1:0-20060 GCA_029593785.1 Cabassous unicinctus | reverse complement strand
TCAAAAAAGGATGTTGGATTTTGTCGAATGCCTTTTCTGCATCTATTGAGATGATCATGTGGTTTTTTTCCTTCAGTTTGTTAATGTGGTGTATTACATTGATTGATTTTCTTATGTTGAACCAGCCTTGCATACCAGGAATAAATCCCACTTGGTCGTGATGTATAAGTCTTTTAATATGCTGTTGGATTCGATTTGTTTGCATGGAATATCTTTTTCCAACCTTTCACTTTCAACCTATTTGTTCTTTGGGTCTAAGGTGAGTCTTGTAAACAACATATAGTTAGATCGTGCTTTTTTATCCATTCTGCCACTCTGTGTCTTTTGATTGGGGAGTTTAATCCATTAACATCCAATGTTATTACTGTAAAGGCAGTACTTAAGCTATTTTTTCCTTTATTTTTTTATATGTCATATCTTTTTTGTTTGTTTCTTTTTTTACCCTTTTAGTAACCTTTACAGATAATTTTCATTTCTTTATCCTACTCCAAGCCACTTTCTCCTGTATTTTCCTTTCAGCCTGCAGTACTCCCTTTAATATTTCTTGTATGTAGGTCTCTTGTTGACAAACTCTCTCAGTTTTTGCTTATCTGCAGATAAACTCTCCCTCATTTCTGCAGTTTTTCTCTTTTAGTACTTAAATATATCATACCGCTGCCTTCTTGACCCATGATTTCTTATGAGAAATTGGTACTTAGTCTTATTGAGAATCCCTTGTATGTGACAAATTGCTTTTATCTTGCTGCTTTCAGAATTCTCTATCTTTGGCATTTGACATTCTGATGTGTCTCAGAGTAAGTCTATTAGAATTTACTCTGTTTGGAGTATGTTGTGCTTCTTGGACATGTATATCTATGTCTTTCATAAGAGTTGGGAAATTTTCAGCTATTATTTACTCAAATATTCTTTCTGTCCCTTCTTCCTTCTCTTCTCCTTCTGTGATAGGATGATGCAGATATTTGTGTGCTTCGTGCTGTCACTCAAATCCATGAGACACTGCTCAATTTTTTCTATTCTTTTCTCTATCAGTTCTTCTCTCTGTAAGATACTGATTGTCCTGTCTTCTAGTTGGCTGATTCTTTCTTCTGCCTGTTCAAATATGCTGTTTAAACTTTAAATTTGTCTTTATGCTCACACATTGTCTTCTTAATATCCTTTATCTCTTTAACCATGCTTTCCTTCATCTCATTGAATTGATTTAGTAGATTTGGTTGAACATCTTGGATTAGTTGTTCCAAGTTCTGTGTTTCCTCTGAAGTTTTATTTGTTCCCTTGACTGGACCATATCTTCCAGTTTATTAGTATGGCTTGTAATTTTTTGCTGATATCTAGGCATCTGATTATCTTGATGACTTTATTCTGAAGGTCAGTTTCTTTCTCTTGCCTAGGGTTTTATTGTTGATTGGCTTTTTGTTAATGCTCTTTAACACTTAATCTGCTTTATTCTTTTTTTTTTTTTTTTTTTTTTTTTTTTTTTTTAATCTTTCTTTTTCTGCCTTTTTCTTGACCTTTAGAATAGCCCGTGTTAATCTGATGAGACTTTTTTAGTTCTTCTTCATCTGATTCTTGCCCAGGATATGCGGTATGATTCTTAAGATTGCACTTTTTATGCAGTTGTTTTACCTTTAGGAGAAAGCTTCCTTTCTTATTACTTCTCAGGGAATCTTAATCTGTTTGCTTCTGTTTTGCCTCTCTAGTTTTTCACATTCCTTTCATGGTCTCTAGTTGCTTTTTCTTGGAGGGCAAATTCTGGGAGGAGGGTCATCCCTGAGAGGACTTTCCCAAGTCAGTTTCTTCCAGCCAAAACAAGACCAAGGATCCACGAAGGGGGTGCAGGTGAACTCCAAAGTTCCCTGAGAAGGATATCTGGAAGGACCCCAAAAGTCTCTGACAGCTCCCCAAATCTGTGCTTTTGTGTCCTTCCTAGCAAATGTAGCCCTTTAGCTAACCGCCCTCCCATCCCTGTCCAGGGAAGTGTTGAAACAATGGCTGTCACTGCCTTTGTCCTGGGCAAATTGAAACACTAGCTCAGAGCTGGAACTCAGTAATCCAAATTTGCTAATCAAAATCCATGATCAGTGATATGCTATGTCCACCCCTGTTCTTGGGGAAGATGATTTTATATCCCTTTCACCAGGGAGCTAGCCAGGGACTTGACCCCATGGCAGCCAGCAGCTGTTGTGCAGAGAGAGCAACTCACTGCTCTTTACCATAGTTTATCAGCCTCTTCTTCCTGTTCTTTCCTGGATGTTGTACAGTGTTCTTCTGTGGAGCCCCAGAACTGTTGTTTCAGTCACTTCTTGCCTGTTTTGGTGAAAGGACTGAGCTTTTCATTGGAGCTTCCTACTCTTTCCTAGGAGTTCCCCACCTTTACTCTTAATATATTTAGATATTCTCTCTCTCTCTCCTGTCATTCTCATAGCACCAGAGTTGGGAGCTCCAAGAATCCAAAAGAAGAAACGATTTCAGATTGAAGATGAAGATGAGAACGACTGAAGATCCAGAAGCCTGGGGGTAGATATAGGCCCGCTCATAGACAATGAATTTAAGTTAGAGTTGAGAGGGTCATAACAAGACCCAGGAACTCTTCTTACTGGACAGAAGCAGTAGAGTCCTGGGCTTCCCCATGGATTTAAGGCCCAGGAATTTCAGGAATCTCTGCACCTTGTTCTTGCTTCTTCCGCTTTAAACAGTATACCCCAGTAGTTCCCTGGAGATTTACCATTCTTCCTCTAGGAACCACTTCTCTTTCTCTTCTTGGTTTTTAGAGCCCCTTAGCAGATGAGAGGAGTGAGTAAAATATAGAGGGTACTCTTAACCTCTTAACAGACTCTTATTAGTCTGTTCCTTTTGGCTTTCTGCTGGAGGTGATCACAGCACCATATAGGGAACGTTTTTAACATTATGATGGGTGGGATTTTGCAACATTTTAAAAGATGCCCCTGTCCTCATTTTCTTCCCTATGATCACCCACTAGACACAGATCGAGTTCATTTAATGCAGTTAAGGTAGGATTGGGACGAGGTACCCTCCAGCTGATGAAATGTATCTCGGTTGTGTTTTATATTGAATTAAACATGTAAAATTAAAATTTGCTAATGTTGGTCTGACTTGCCAGTTTGTCCAGGGCCCCCGTCCTATACCTGATGTATTGTTGGGAAGAACTGTACTTAGAGAGATCATCAGCTTTCCTTTTCTTTTGCTTTCCTTCTTCCCCCAGCAGAAGACAGGAGAACTTCCCACATCGGAGTCCTTTGTCTAGGGTAAATCTTTAATTTGGCAAGGGTATGCAGTGGAAAGAAGCAGGGGCCAAAAGGGAGAAAAGGCCAGTTTCTTAGCATGAGGCAAGGGGAAGGACAAAGTCAGGGCTGGAAAGGGATGGATAAATATTTTGAATGCCACTTAGAAAGGATCAACTTTCTGACTCCCTTCTGTTTCCAACTGAGGTAGAGAGAATGTGAGATTCAGAAAATAACCATTCAGACCAGGGAATCCCTGAGATAAAGGATGTGTTTTTGACTGTTTTCTTTCTCTGACTTGGACTTTTTTTTTCCTGAACAAGTGAGGATCACCATGGCCCCTGAGGGTGGGGATGAGGGTATGTCCAGGGTAATTGAAGTTACCAAGGGGTAAGATGCGTCCTAGCTCTGGCCAAGTTTGATGTCTCTTCATCCTGAGCCTTTTCCTATTTCTCATCCTGAGCATTGCTGCTACCCAACAGGCTGTTCCTGCTGTCCTACCATGATTCATGCTGTGCTGCCCCTTGCTGGAGCTTGATGTCCCTGGTCTCTGCCTTTCCAAGAAATGCCCAGAAAGGGCATCAGACTTTCCAGTAGTCATTCACAGAGCCTGAGACTCCACCGAACATGCTCTTCAGCCAGATCGCTCTCCCAGATCCTAGATCCTGCCAGGATAGCTTGCGCAAGGTCCCCACTTTTGCCCCTCTGCCTGAGTGCCTGCCCAACATAGCTCTGAGGATAGCCCTGGAAGAGGTTAGGTGCCCAGTTGAGGTCCCATTCTGCAGCTTCCGCTGTTTAGGATGGGAGGAAAGGACACCACTGAAACCCTCATCTGTGAAATTCAAAAGCCCAATGCAGCAGAAGGGATTAGCAATATTAAGGCCATTCTGGGGGATGTGGGGAGATCCCAGGGGAGTTTGGTACTTGATCTTGAGGCACATGTCCATGGGTACAGGTGACAACTAGTTAGCACAGGTGGTCATTAAGTTTGCTGAGAAGTTACCTCCACTGAGCTGGTACCCATGGTTTCTGGGTCAGTGTCACCCAGAGCTGCGTGTCTGAAGCCTGGGAACAAACTGAAGCAATAGGCAAAAGGCCTATTTGAACTTCTCCTCTCTCCCCTCCCCCACCCCAATTAAGATCCTCTCATTGTCTGAGGATGATCAAATAGCTTCTTGATGGAGGAAGTGAAGAACATTGTCCAGGCTTTTATGTAGTAGGAAACCCCTCTTAGGAGGACTTCCACATGCTGTGTAAGTTCTCTGGTAGGACTGGATAGAGTGACCAGGTACCGAAGGTACTTAGGAGTATTGAGGACAGCTTCGGACTGATGTATGCTCCCTATTCAATCCCAGTGATAAAAGCTATGCATGCGTGGACTCAGCCTTGCCTAGTCTGAGAAGCTTCCAGCCCCTATTTTTCCACCAGTTTCTGTTTTATTGAGTATTGACCATGTATTAGGCACAAGAGGTGTCACACTTTCCAACTTGGTTTGCCCTGTACTTTTGAATTTTTAAAAAGGAATAAAAAGCCATTTTTATATATTTGAATGATAGGCATTTCTCACTGAGTCTATCTAAGTCTCTGCCTTGATCTAGAGTGGGAATATGGCAGCAGAGTGGTCAATATAGCACAACCCCCAATCTTGTGCTATTGAGGAGTTTCTGTTAAGTGAAATAACTCAGATCTGTCAGTACATGTGTCAGTTCAGTTCTCGGAGAACAGAAGTTAAGATGGAATTAGCAATTCAGGAGATGAAATGCGTAAAGCCCTTGAAGGATCAAGGGGAGATGGAGCAGGTGTTGTCTGGAAGAGCCTACAGACCACAACACCAGTGAGACAGCAAGGAAAGAAGAAAGGGAAAGACCACAGTCTGTTGAGGAAATCTTGGCAGCCCCAGAGCAAAGATGACCTGATTGGGGCATTCCATGTCTGGCAGACATGGCCAGGCGCTAGCCCCTAGCACCTCCGCCATACTCAGTCACTGGCTCAGAGCACCTTGGGAAGAGAGTGACATTGGCATGAACACTGCAGAAGATCCTAAGGAGTGGAAGCCTAAGGCTTTTGACTGACTAGCCTCCTCACTGCATGTTTCTCTCGCTGTCTCTCTCCCTTTTTTTTATTTTTTTTTTTAAAGATTTATTTATTTATTTATTTATCCCCCCCTTGCTGCTTGTGTTTGCTGTGTCCATTTGCTGTGTTTTTCTGTGTCTGCTTATCTCCCCCTTGCTGCATCAGCCCATCGCGCCGCGCGGGCCGGCCTGCTCTCACAAGGAGGCCCCGGGAAGCGAACCCGGGGCCTCCCATATGGTAAACGGGGGCTTTATCGATTGAGCCACACCCGCTTCCTGTTGTGAGGTCTTGCTGCATCAGCCCATCGCGCTGCGCGGGCCGGCCTGCCCTCACAAGGAGGCCCCGGGAAGCGAACCTGGGGCCTCCCATATGGTAAACGGAGCTCTATTGATTGAGCCACACCCGCTTCCCTGTGTCTCTCTTTTTTTAAAGACACATGTATTCAGAGTCATGTTCAGACTATTACATTTAGTAATTGATAGCTTGGTTGCAAAAATAATCTATTAAAACCTTTTGTAAGGGAAGCGGATGTGGCTCACGTGACTGGGTTCCCATCTACCACATGTGAGGCCTAGGTTTGGTTCCTGGGGCCTCCTGGTAAAGGCAAGCTGACTCTCACTGTGGAGAGCTAGCGGCCCGGGCCACGGAGAGCTGCTGCAGCAATATGACGCAACAAAGCAAGATGCAGAGGAGAGACAGTGACAGATGCAGCAGACTGTGATAATGAGGTGGCTCGGGCAATTGAGTGCCTCTCTCCCACACCAGAGGTCCGGGTATCGGTTCCCGGATGCCTCCTAAAGAGAAAAGCAGACACGGAAAGCACATGGCAAATGGACACAGAGAGCAGGCAGTGAATGCAAAACAACGGAGGGGGCAGGGGATAAAAATAAAATCTTCAAAACAAAGCAAACCCTTTGTTGCAATGCTTTATACTTCCCACGTACAGAAAGTAAAATCACCTATTATACAATTAGTCACAAATACAGTCCTTAAGGTTTTTGTCCACATACACGAGTATTATATAAGACTTGTCTAGGTAGCAGCTAGGCCCTGGCACCACTGTGTGTGGCTGGGTTCACAAATCTGTTGTCATCTGTAGCTTCCCTTTCACTTCTCTGGCTCTCCTCTCCTGCTAAGCTTTGTTTCCTGGTAGTAATTAAAACCTGCTACTAGTTGTCTCAGTGGGTGGAGACCCACATAATAACTGAAAGAACATTGAATTCCCATCATGGGGAGTCCTACTTCACCATGGGGAGTCCTGCAAGAATCCCCCGAGTACAAAGGCAGTGCCTAGTGAAGGAAGACAGTCCATTATGCCAGGCCCTTGATATTGATGATTGTACTTAAGAACTTTTTCTTGTGGAACTGAAACTTAGCCTAGTATTATGTACTGCCTAAGAGTTACCTCCTAAAGCCTCCTTGTTGCTCAGATGTGTGGCCTAGCAATGCATCTGGAAAAAGACCTTGACCAAAAGGGGGAAATGGTAAATACAAATGAGTTTTTATGGCTAAGAGAGTTCAAAGTGAGTCAGGAGGTCATTCCAGAGGTTATGCTCATGCATGTCTCAGCAGGGTCTCGTTGATTGCCACAGTAAACAGCAGGAGCTCCTGAGGGCTCTAGAGACATCTGGACACTAGAAGCAGGGCAGACAGGCTCAGGAATTCGGCACCCTGTCAGTGGGCCTTTCTCTGGAATTTATGCTCCCCAGTGTAACAGAGTTTGACTCATTTGTAGGTTCTCTACACGTGGCTCTTCTGTCCCTTTTATTTGAACCTATAATTACACTATACATGTTAAGTATGTGCCCCAGAAACTTAAATCTTTGGTTTGTCCATGTGCCAGTTGAGCCCTGAATCTCAGCAGAGTTGCAATACCTACTCTCCAGTTCGCTGGACTCACCCAGGACAACTAACAAGAAGATGATGGACAACGCCCACCCCAAGAAACAAAGAGTATCCGCAGCTGCAAGCAGGATAGTTCCATCCATCTGCCCCATGGGATCTGCAGCAGTTTGGCAGTTTGATGTAATTATGAATTCCAAAAGTAGATATTAGATTGTGCTTGTAAACTGTTCTGCTAATCTGGGCATGATTAAGTTATGATTAGGGCGTTAACTGGGCCGTGTCAGTAGGGCATTGAGCCCCACTTCTTGGTGGGTGGGGAATCAAATATAAAAGGCAAGGCAAAGAACAGAGTTGGGGCAGTATTTATGTTGGGGTTCTGGTAAGGAAGGAGAGAAGGCCCCGGGATAGAGACGAGCCATTCACCTGAGAGTTGACAGCTGGCCTTGTGGAGAGAGGCAAAGCCTAGAGAGCCCCATAGTCTACAGCTGACCTTGTGGAAGAAACAGGGAAGCTAAGCCAGAGAGAAACGCAAGAATCCTGAATCCTGGCAAACGTCGGCAGCTGTCTTGCTCCAGCACATGGCAATGGACTTTGGTGAAGGAAGAAACTTAACGCTTTATGGCCTGGTAACTGTGGACTTCTACCCCAAATAAATACCATAAAGACCAACCGATTTCTGGTATTTTGTATCAGCACCCCTTTGGCTGACTAATACAGGATCTAAGCCCCATCTCAATTAGAAACAGAGTGGGCATCACCATCCCAAAATCCTCAACATAAGGGAATGAACAATGGACTAAAGTACACATATTATTATTGTATTATAGACTTATTATTATTCTATCAGTGGAAGAACTTTAATCATTGATATGAAGGCAGTGATCACCAGAGGTTCTGAGTGGAGGGAGAGATGAATAGATGTAATATGGGGGCATTTTCGAGGCATTGGAATTGTCCTGCATGGCATTTCAATGACAGATACAGGCCACTATATATTTTGTCATAACCTACAAAATTGTGCGGGATAGAGTGTAAACTATAAACTATAGTCCAGGGTTAGTAGCAATGCTTCAATATGTGTTCATCAATTGTAACCAATGTACTGTGTTAATGAAAGATGTTGTTAATGGGGGAAATTGTGGGAGGGGGAGGGGCTGGGGCATACGGGAATCCCTTATATATATATTTATATCTTTTAACTTTATTTTGTACATTTAATAATTGAAAATATAAACAATTAAAAACTAAAAAGTAAACACAGATAATGTAATGGATACATATAATTTTTTTTTTTTTTTTTAAGATTTTATTTATTTATTTATTTATCCCTCCCCTCCTGCTTGTGCTCGTTGTGTCCATTTGCTGTGCGTTTCTCTGTATCTGCTTGTCTCCCTTTGCTGCGTCATCTTGCTGCACCACGCAGGCCGTCAGCCCACTGCACCACTTGGGCCAGCTTGCCTTCATCAGGAGGCCCGGGGAATAGAACCCGGGGCCCTCCCCATGGTAAACGGGAGCCCAACCAATTGAGCCACAGCCGCTTCCCTAAATTTTTTTTTAAATCAAACAATATGTTACAAAATATATTTGGTTCATAGTAATGCATTCATACAGTATTTCGTTTTGTGTCTGGCTTGCTTTGCTGAACATAATGTCCTCCAGGTTCATCCATGTTGTCATATGCTTTACGACTTCATTTCTTACAGCTGCATAAATATTCCATCGTGTGAATAGACCACAGTTTGTTTATGCAGTCATCTGTTGATGGACACCTGGGTTGTTTCCAACTTTTGGCAATGGTGAATAATGTTGCTATGAACATCGGTGTGCAGATGTCTGTTCGTGTCACTGTTCTCACTTCTTCTGGGTATATACCCAGTAGTGGTATTGCAGGTTCATGTGGCAAGTCTATATTCAACTTCTTTAGGAACTGCCAAACAATATTCCACAGTGGCTGTCCCATTCTGCATTCCCACCAACAGTGAATAAGTGTTCCTATCTCTCCACACTCTCTCCAACACTTGTAGTTCTCTGTCTTTTTAATAGTGGCTATTCTGATAGATGTGATATGATACCTCATTGTAGTTTTGATTTGCATTTCCCTAATCATGAGTGATGTTGAGCATTTCTTCATGTGTTTTTTTGCCATTTGTATTTCTTCTTTGGAGAAATGTCTATTCAAGTCTTTCACACATTTTTTAATTGGGTCGTTTGTCTTTTTCTTGTTGACTTGTAACATCTCTTTATATATCCTGGATATTAAACCCTTATCAGATAACGTGATTTCCAAATATTTTTTCCCATTGAATCCCTTATATTTTTTACATAACATTTATGTAATCTAACGCTTCTTTAAAAATACAACAACAACAAAAAACAAAACAACCTGCCACTGCCATAGCAATTTCTGCTGCTGGAAACGCTATAGCCAGCTTTGTTTCATGATTTGGCAAAGTATTGGCCTCCACTACCAAAAGAACCAGATCTTCTGCTTCCAAAGTTTCTTGCTTCACACATCCAAAATTTAAAGATTGATTGGTTTGGGAAGCAGATGTGTCTCAAATGATTGGTCTCCCGTAAACCATATAGGAGGTCCAGGGTTTGATTCCTGGGGTCTCCTGGTGAAAAGCAAGCTGGCCCATATGGTGAGCTGGCACAGCAAGATGACACAACAAAAAGAGAGACAATAAGAGACGCAGCAGATCAGGTTGCTGAGGTGGTGCAAGAGATTGAGCAGCCTCTCTCCACTCCGGAATGTCCCAGGATCGGTTCCCGGTGCTGCTTAAAGAGAAGACAAACAGACACAGAAGAACACAGAGAGAGCAGACAGCAAGCACAAAACAACAGGGGGGGGAGTGGGGAGTGTGAAATAAATAAAAAAATTTATTAATCTTAAAAAAAAAAAATTGATGTAATTACTACAATCCTTGTAGCTTCTGCCACCTCCAAAATTGCTTCTATCATTACCAAATCTATTATAGACATCCCTACTGCCACCATATAATAATCATCACCTCAGCTGCCATCATTGGTTGTTTAATTTCTGCATATTTGTGAATTTTCCAGTTCTCCTTCAGTTATTAATTTCTAACTTCATTCCATTGTTGTGGGAGGAAATTCATTGTATGATTTAAATATTGTTAAATTATTGAGACTTGTTTTGTGACCTAAGATATAGTCTATTCTGGAGAATGATCCATGTGTACTAGAGAAGAATATATATTCTGCTGCTGTTGGGTGAAGTGTTTTTTATGTCTGTTAGTTGTAGTTGGTTTATAGTCTCATTCATGTCTTCTATTTCTGAATAGATGTTCTATTCATTATTTAAAATGTTATACTGAAGTCTCCTGCTATTAAGGTAGGGCCATTTATTTCTTCCTTCAGATATGTCAATATTTGCTTCATATATTTTGGGGCTCTTCCATTAGGTGCATATATATTTATGTTATGTCTTGTTAATTGACCCCTTTATCAGGATATAATGATCGACTTTTCCATTGTAATGGTTTTTGGCTTAAAATCTATTTTATCTGACTTTAGCATCACTACCCCAGTTCTCTTTTTGTTGTTATTTGCATGGTATATATATTTCCCATCCTTTCACTTTCAGCCTTGTTCTAGGCTGCAGAAATGCAGATACCATACAGTGGGTTGGCTTTTAACAGTGGGAATTTATTAGTTTACAAGTTTACAGTTTCAAATCTGAGAAACAATGTCCAAATCAAGGCATCATCAGGTGATGCTTTTTCCCCAAAGACCAGCTGCTGGCAATCCCAGACTCTTCTGTCATGTGGCAAGGCACGTGCCGGTGTCTGTTGGTCTCTCCCTTATCTTCCAGGTTTTGTTGCCTTCAGCATTTTGCTTCCATGGCTTTCTCAATATATCTGAATATATCTCTCTCCTCCCCCCCCACCCCCCAAATATTCGTCGGGCTTATAAAGAACTCCAGTAAGAGGATTATTACCCATCCTGGATCATGCCTTAACTGAAGTATCCTACTCAAAAGAGCCTACATACAATAGGTTTATACCCACAAGAATGGATTAGCTTTAAAAATGTGATTTTCTGGGGTATGTACAATTTCATACCATCACAAGCCTAATTGTATCTTTGAGTTTAATGTGAATATAAGCAGCATATACTTGGGTCATGCTTTTTAAGCCTTTCTGCCAACCTCTGTCTTTTGACTGGAGAATTTAATCCATTTACATTTAAAGTAACTAGTGATAATGCAGGGCCTTCTGCCATTTTGCTCCATGGTCTTTGTAAGTCTTACACCTTTTTTTTGTCTCTCAATTCTTCCATTAATGCCTACTTTCATATTTGATTTTTTTATATTGTACCATTTTGAGTCCCTTCTCATTTCTTTCTGTATATGTTTTTTTTTATTTATTGAAGTATATCACTCATACATGAACATACATAAACAATAAGTGTATAGTAATAGATGTGAACTTACAAAACAAACATACATAACATCATACAGTTCTGTCATACCTCTCCCTACTACCAATACCTTGCATTGTTGTGAAACATTTAATTAATGATTAAGGAGCATCCTCAAAATACTACTACTAACCAAAGTATTTTCCCCCAACCCACCCTATTATTTTATTTTATTTTTTTAAACAATTTGTTTAACTATATCATTCATACATGAACATACATAAACTGTAAGCATAAGATCGTGATCTTAACAAAACAAACATGCATAGCATCATACAGGGCTCCCACACATCACACCCCCACAAACATCCTGCATTATTGTGATACATTTGTTAACAAATCATGAAAGAGCATTGTCAAAGTTTTACTACTAACTAGAGTCCAAATCTTCCTCCCCTAAACATTTTTTAAGGATTTATTTATTTATTTACTTTTATCCATTTTTTACCACCACCACCACCACCACCCACTTTTGCTGTTTCTGTGTCCATTCACTGGGCAACTCTCTGTGTCTGTTTCCTGCCCTCTCTTCTCATCCTTCTCCTCCTGTCTTCACTGGGATTTGATCCCCTGAACCTCTGATGTGGGAAAGAGACGTCCTACTACTGCCTGCACCACCTTAGTTCCTGTTTTTTCGGTGTGGCTCATCTTGGCTCTTCCTTGTGTCACTCTCCTGTTACGTTATCATCTTGCTGCGTGGCTTGTGGGGCTTGACAGCATACCCATGCACAAAGCTTGGCAGCTCACCCACTCGCAGGGCCTGGCGGTGCACCCACACATGGGGCCTGGCGGCACACCCGCACACGGGACCGGACGGCTCACTGGCTCGTGGGGCCTGTCAGCGCACCTGCACGCGGGGCCTGGCAGCTTACCCACGGACGGGGCCTGACTGCTCACCTGCTCACGGGGCCTGGCAGCTCACCCACGGACAGGCCACCCTATTATTATTTTTTATATCATTTATACATGAACATACATAAACAAGTGTATAGTAAAAGTTGTGAACTTACAAAGTAAACATTCATAACATCATACAGGGATCCCATACATCAACCCTCCACCAACACCTTGCATTGTTGTGAGACATTTGTTACAAATTATGAAAGAATATTGTCAAAATCTTACCACTAACTATAGTCCTTATCTTACATTTGGTGTATTTTTCCCCAACCCACCCTTTTTTTTTTTTTTAAATAGATTTTTATGACAGAACTTGTAAACTTACAAAACAATCATGCACATGTGCAGAATTCCCAAACAACACCCCTCTATCAACACAACACACCATGGTGGAATATTTGTTTCAGAATATGGGATAATATCCAATTATTACCAGGTCCACAGCATTCATTGGACACACTTTTTCCATACTCCCCCGTTATCAAGACAGTACATCTTTGGCATAGATGCAAGAATATTACATTATTACTGTTCACCACACTCAATAGGTTACAGTTGTATTTTTTCCATGCTTCTCCACATTCCCACCACCCTGCAATACTGATGTATATCTGCTCTAGCTCACAAAGGACACTCTTGCATCTCTACCATCAACCACTATTCTCATTCAACTCTGGGTTTACTGTTCTATTCAGTCACTAGATTATTCTCTAGCTTTCTGTCAATTGGCATTTACATCCCTAGACTACCCTTTTCAGCCATATCCCCATTTATAAACCAGCTATTAATCACTATAATGTGTTACCATCAACTCTGTACATTTCCACACTTTTACAGTAAAGCTAATTAAAACTTCCACATACATTAAACATCAGTAGTCCATCTCGGTCCTCCTCTTATTTCCTTTAAGAATCCACTACCTACCACCAGGTCTTGAAGATATTTTCATACATTTTCTTCTAGAAGTTTTATGGATCTTCCTTTTGTATTTAGGTATTTGATTCATTTTGAGTTACTTTTTTTATAGGGTGTGAGATAGGGGTCCTCTTTCCTTCTTTTGCTATGGATATCCAATTTTCTCAGCACCATTTGTTGAATGGACTGTTCTGTCTGAGCTGGATGGATTTGACAGGCTAGTAAAAAATCACTTGACCATAGATGTGAGGGTCTGTTTTTTACCCATGAATTTGGTTCCATTGGTCTGTGTGTCTGTCTTTATGCAAGTACCATGCTGTTTTTATCACTGTGGCTAGGTAATATGACTTAAAGTCTGGAAATGAGAATCTTCCAACTTCGCTTTTCCTTTTTAAGATGTTTCTGGCTATTCAGGACCCCTTACCTTTCCAAATAAATTTGATAATCATGTTTTCCATTTATTTAAAAAATACTGGTGGAATTTTTATCGGGATTACATTGAATCTGTATATCAATTCCAGTAGAATTGACATCTTAATGATACTTAGTGTTTCAATCCATGAGCATGGAATAGTCTTCCAATTATTTAGGTCTTTTTAAAATTTCTTTAAACAATGAGTAGTAGTT
Source organism: Cabassous unicinctus (assembly GCA_029593785.1). Lineage (NCBI taxonomy): Eukaryota > Metazoa > Chordata > Mammalia > Cingulata > Chlamyphoridae > Cabassous > Cabassous unicinctus. The sequence continues at coordinate 6,018 of JAQZBX010048937.1, read as the reverse complement.
TTCTGAATACAAGTACTTTAAATTGTTGGTTATCCAACTCATGCAGGCCTAGACTGTAGTTGCCCAGACAGACTGATGAAGCTTCATATCCCTTTCTCCCCTGCCTGGGGCAGGGATGGAGCTGCAGGTGTGGGCAGCAATCTATGCAGTGCAGGTCCAAGATGACCACAGTTGCCCCAGTAGACTTCCAGTTATTCAGTCTATGCCAGCTAAATGTACCTGCAGTTACCTGGATAGGCTGGTGCAGGACCCGCCAGCTTCCCACCTGCTAGAGTTGGGACTGTAGCCTAGGCTAGGGCTGCAAGCCCATCTGAGTGAAAGAAACCGGTCTTTACTGTCACTGTGATTTTCAGTCAGCCGGGCTTCCCCTCATGCTGGGGGTGGAGACAAAATGGCAGCTACCGGCCTCCTTCTGACTTGGACAGGCTCAAACTTTAGCTGTTCTTAGGGTTATACTTTAGCCAGCTGAGTTGACTAATCAGTAGCTGAAATCGGTGGCCAACCGTCTCTCCCTCCCCTGTTTCTGGGAAATTCTGGCCACAGAATAGCTCCTGGGGTGGCTTGCACGGCCAAAGTAGGATGACTATTGGCCTCTGTGGCGTGGCCTGTAGTTTCCCGGAGAGGCTAGCGCAGCTCCCCCCAATTCCTCCCTGCCCGAGGTGGGGCTAGGGCTTAGGCTAGAGGGAAAATCTGATCTAGATGGAAAAAAAAAGCTGGTCCCTACCAGCACTGTGATTTTTAGTCAGGTGCAGAGTTAAGATGGTGGCCACCAGCGTCTTTCTGACTTGGACAGGTTCAAACTTTAGCTGTTCTTAGGATTATACTTTAGCCCGCCACATATACTAATCAGTAGCTGAAGTTGGTGCCCAACCGTCTCTTCCTCCCCTGTTTTGGGAAGTGGAGCTTCCAATTCCAGCCGAGGAACAGCTACCGAGGCGGCTTGTACCTCCAGTGAAGGATAGGTACTGGCCTCCAGGGCGTGGAGTGCTCTACTTATGAATCTTCTCCTCAGATGGGCAGTCTCCTCCTTCCATTATTTCAAGGTGTTGCAGGATGCACTTCTGGTCTCCTGGAGCCCCCAAACAGGTGCTCTAGATAGCTCTGGGTGGTCACCAACTGCCCCGTAGCAGGAGTTGATTCTAAGCACTCTTTATCTGCCGGCATCTTATTGGCTGTCTCCTGTATATGTTTTTCATATATTTTCATTGTGGGTACTATGGGTCTAAAATTTAACATCCTGAATCTGTAACAATCACATTTGATTTATTTGATAGCAACTAAACCTCAGTGGCACACACATAGACTGTTACTATACCCTGCTGCCCCTATCTTTTTGTTGTACTTGTTATAAATTTTATCTTTATACACTGTATTTCCCAAACCATCAATTTATCATTACATTTTATGCATTTGCATTTTTGAACCTGTAAGAAGTAAAAAGTGGGATTAAATACCAAAAGAATACAATATGACAGTACTGGTATTTATAGTAACCCATATGATTACCTTTACAAGAGTTCTTTATTTCTTTCTCTTGCTTTGATCCACTGTTTGGTGTCCTTTCCTTTCAGTCTAAAGAATTCTCTTTAACATTGTCTGTTGGGAAGGTCTAGTGGTGACAAACTCCCCCAGCTTTTGTTTATCTGGGAATGTCTCCCTCATATATATATATATATATATATATATTTAAGATTTATTTATTTATTTATTACCGCCCCCCTGCCCCCGTTGTTTTCCACTCACTTTCTACTCTCTGTGTGTTCTTCTGTGTCTGTTTCTCTTCATGCAAATATTCTCGCTGTCCTGATTTTGTGATAATCAGGGTAGGCTAAATATTCACTATATTAGAAATCATGCATGTGTCCCCAGACTTAGTTTTTCTCCCTAGGTCTGGTTTTTAGAATGCTGGTGATAAATTAAGCCTGATTTATTATATGATCCTGTATGGAAAAAGACTGTAACTTTGGGTATCTTTCGTCAACCTTAACGAGATATAGCAGGCGGACGGATGTGGCTCAAATGGTTGTGCGTCTGTCTCCCATATGGAGGGACCTGGGTTCAATCCCTAGGACCTCCCGGTTTAAAAAAAAAAAAAAAATAGAAGGTGCGGCCCCGTGTGCAGGTACGCCGCCAGTCCCTGCGAGCCACGCTGTAAAGGCCAGAGGGAGCAGAGTCCGGAAGAACCAGGAACCTGCAGTGCATGGCTGGGATCCTGGAGATAAGAGAAAGGGCATCAAGGTCTTTGTCTGGGTCCACATGAAATGGCAGCCACAGGGTACAGCAGGAGGCAGTAAAGTAGCAGGTCATGATGGGTCTCATGTATTTCCTAATGAGCTCAGAATATGCTAGAATGGAAGACAACACTCAAGCTGCCCTCTAGGGCCGTGGTCTGAAGCAATCCAGGACTCAGTTACAGGACATCTCACCCCTCAACTCTTGGCTGCTATTACTTTTAAATCAGGGTCTAGGAAATGGAAATCAGACATGATTGCTTTTTTGCTTCCCCCATTTCCAAATCACCAGGGACTTTTCTGCTTCACTTCCATGCACTAATGGGGCCTCAAATTATCACACATTCCAGATATTGAGAAATGATATGGCACTGGTAGGTCTAGATACCCTCTGCCCAGTTCCGTTACTTTCCCCTATGATCAGTAAAGGACACGGCCTCTGCAAATATTTGCCCATTGGTACTGACAGCTCAAACCTTTCTCCCTTGACACAAGCTTTGAAAGACATGGGAATTTCTTGTATGTCCCCTCACATTTTCTCTCTAGCTCACACAGGAGCCAAGGAAACAAAAAGTCAAGAGATACCGGATGGCTTTTTATACATAGGAGAAGCTTTTTATTTCTCTTTTCAGTTTAAAAATTAACATATAGAAAGCTACAGCACCCACTATAGGAATTAGAAAATACAAGATAGATGAATGGAGAAAGATTACAAATACCCTTCATGCCTAGTACATAATAATGCACAATATTTGAAGACTGATAGGAAGTGAAACTGGTAGAAGAAATAGAGGCTGAGAGCTACTAAGAGAGCAGCAAAGCTGACTCAGGTCATACACGTCTTTTGGCACTGGTATCTTAAAAAATGCATATATTGGTCCTAAGCTGTCCCCAACATTTCTACCTACCTACTTTGCCCAGTCCCTGGTAAGTGTCCTATCAGAGACATCTGAGAAAGGAAATGTGATGTCTAGATGGCAATCCCTATCTAAAATAAGGCTGGAAATATTCCTTTATTATCTCCCATATAACACGCTTCAGAATGTTTACGACACGCATGGTAAACTTTATCTGATCTTCTAAAGGCATTGAGTAGTTGTTAAGTTCAGAACTTTCTATCAGTCGTTTGCTTGCTTCTATCACATGGTCCCAAGCCTCTTCTGTGCATTTCTCGGTGGCATTGATGGCAGAAGCCTTGAGCTCTGTTACCAGATCAGAGGGAGGTAACTTCTCAGCAAGCTCAACCACCGCAGTTCCTGACTCGTAGTACAACCATCCATGGTCATGGTTACATGCTTCAGGAAGGGTCGCTGAGCGCCGGACCCGCCCCAGGTCCCCTGGGTATCCTCCTATATCCCACAAAATGGCCTTAGTATTGCTGATCCCATCTGCTGTCATGAGCTTTCGAATTTCATGGATGAGGGTTTTAGTGGTGTCCTTTCCTCCCATTCTAAAGAGTTGCCGCTCCAGAATGTGGGCCTCAGTTGGGCAGCCAACCTCCTCCAGGGCCACCCTCATAGCTAAGTTGGACAGGTACTCAGGCAGAGGGACTAAAGTGGGGCCCTTGTGCAAGAGATCCTGGCAGGACCTGGGATCTGGGAGAGGGAGCTGGCCGGAGAGCGTGTTTGGTGGAGCCTCAGGCTCTGTGAACGATGACTGGATAGTCAGGTCCACTTTCTGGGCATTTCTTGGAAAGGCAGCCATTGGGGACAGCAGGACACAGCAAAGGAGCAGCACAGCCTGGATCATGGTGGGTGGCCAAGAGCAGCCTGCTGGAAAGAAGCAGTGCTCAGGTTAGGTTGTGAGGAAGGGCTCCAGACGGAGCGACACCGTGACTGGTCAGAGCCAGGAAGTGTCAGTTACCATGGACATACTTCCACTCCTACCCTGAGAAGCCATGGGAAATCCTTACCTGTTGGGGAAAGAAACAAGCCAGAGGAACGAGGAGGTCCAAACACGTCCTTTGCCTCAGTGCTTTCCTGATCTGAATGACGCTTTTCTAGATCTCACCTCCTCTTCACCCCAGCCAAAATACATCATGCTTTCTGAGGCCAGTCAAGGACATAGAGTCCACAAATATTTATCCACTGCCTCCTGATCCAGACTTTGTCCTCCTCAAATGTGCCCCATACAGACAAACAGGACTTCTCTCTTTGTGCCTTCTGCTTTTCCTGCCCTATATCTCCTCACCCTAAGGATTTGCCCTGGACCTAAATGTTCAACAGGAATAGTTCCTCTGCATATTCTGGGGAAGGGAGGAAGGGGAAGACAGGGAGGCCAATGATATCTGGGAAAGAGACCTCGAGATAGTTCTTATTCAATTGATGTATCAGGTGGAGGGCTGAGAATAGAACCTTTGGCAAGTCAAACCAAATCAGAGCAGGTTTCAGTTTTTACTTTTCTAATTCCAATGCATTACCAAATAAAATGCATTCATCACATGACACTAGCTCTTTCTAAGCCTACATCAAAAGTACAAGAATTGGACTCCATTTCCATCCACAGGTCACTGCAGTCTAGAGAATAAGGAAAGGCATCATGTGGGGCCTCTAAAACTTGTACAAATCCCCACACATCATTGTGCCATAAAGCTTCTCTGGTGCTGTGACTTGCTTCTGGCAGACAGCAAAAGGAACAGGCTCCTATTTTACTCCACTCAATTCCCAGGATGGGAATGTCAGAAGAACTGGTTCTAGAAGAAGAGGAGTATGCCTTAAGGGAGTTACTGAAACACACTCCTAAAACGGGGAGAGGGAAGAACTGGTGGTGGAAGGATCCAGCACTGGTGCCTGAGATTCCTTGGCCTTAAATATATGGAGAGGGAAGCAGATGTGGCTCAAGTGACTGAGCTCCCGCCTACCACATGGAAGGTCTCAGGTACAGATCCCGGTGCTTTCTGGAGAAGACGAGCAAGACAGTGAGCTTGCACAAAGGGCTGGCGTGGTGTGCTGACGCAACAAGGTAATGCAACAAGCAGACACAAAAAGGATACACAATGAGAGATACAACACAAGCAGGTAGCAGAGGTAGCTCAAGTGATTGAGAGTCACTCTTCCACATGGGAGGTCCCAGGTTCAGTTCCCAGTGCCTCCTAAAGAGAAGACAAGTGGACATAGAGATCACACAGCAAGCGCAGACAATGATGTTGGGGGGCGGGGGGGAGCAATAAATCTTAAAAAAAAAAATCTATGGTGAACCCCAGCACTCTACTGTTCCTCTGAAATGGGGTAGTGGGGTAGTGGTTTAGGAACCTTTCTGACTCTTCCATTTCTTGGTGGGACTTGAGTTCACCATCCACAACTGGGCCTATCTCCACACCTGTGGTCCTGGTTCTTCAGTAGGCTTCACCATCATCCTCATTTTGAAATTGCCTTTTTTTTTTTAAATGCCCTGAGTTCCCAACCTTGGTGCTTTGTTAATGACAGGGGAGAGTACATGTGTAACCATGGTAGGGGGTAGGGAAAGCAGTGGTGAGTTTGTCCCCTGTTCTGAGAAGGATGACAGAGACAGAGACAAAGGCCAGTGTCCCCAGTTAGACTTCCTAGCTTTGCTCCTGCCGGTGGATATTCGACAGTACCTGGCCATCTGGACTGAAGACCAGAACTGGTTCTGGCTTCGTGGAGGAATATGCTTTCTTGCAGACCCCACAAGATCCTGGAGACAACAGGTGCAAGAAGGGTTTATGGAGAGGGAAGAAGGCAACTTCTCAGGACTCAAGACGGCAATAACTCCACAGAGTCCTAATCCGTACCCTTCCTGGTGGCCATGCAGAAAATATCCTGGCCGA
>JAQZBX010048936.1:0-20054 GCA_029593785.1 Cabassous unicinctus | reverse complement strand
TATTTAAAGTTATTGTTGACAACATTTGATAATCGCTGTTGCAGGATCCCTCTTCTTCACTGTTTCTTATTTACCTAGTCAAAAGTGTCTAGACAATGATAAGTGCACAAATATGAAAGAACAAAGGAAGCAACCAAATAAATAACACTATTTAGTCTTTGGTAAGAAAAAAGAAAAAGATGGAAGAATCAGATATATTAATAAATCAAACAAAATGATAATTTAATTGTCTAATATTTCTGGAAATTCTAAGAAGTGTCAATTTACTTTACCTTACAAGTCAATAAATATTATTCCTTTAAAGCACAGAGCCTTAAGAAATGTAGAGATAAGTTTATCACTCAGATATAATTACCTTCAGTTAATATGGAAGCATATAAAATCTGCATACCTAAAACCCTTTGTAGGGGGTCAAAGAAAAATATGTTAATGTGTCTGATTTGTTATGTAGGTAACTGTGTGTCCTTCTATTAGACCTTCTTTTTTTCACAAAACATAAACTATTTAATTCTGATTTTTAAAGAGCAAAATAATTTACTATATTGAAACAGCCCATTCATCACATAAAGCATTTGATTCTGTCACTTCAAGTGCTTGTTGAATCACTTCCAGCTGCTACAATCAAGGGCCTGGCACTTCTAGGGTCTGGCACTTTCTCATCTCTATTACACCTGTAAGTATGATTCTTCAATCCAATTCTAGCCTTCATAATAATCAAGTGCCCACTCCACTTAACTTCAAGGCAACTGGGAACTTAGCTATTCCATATGTGTCTGTATCTGATTTTCAATCAGACCTCTTCATCCAAAATCTGAAAGGTTCTGAATATCTATGAAGTAGTATAGAAACCACATTTTCACTAAAAGCCAAGTCAAGAGCAGCATCACTGAAATAAAACTCTGATAAGGAAACTAAACTACAAAAATGATGCTTGTCCAAACCAACAAGAAAGTTAGAACTAAGAGAAGTAACATATTCCATGATTGTACCAAATGAGTCTATTGATTTAAAAATTTAGCATCAAGGTGATATATAATGTCATTTAAATTATAGGCAAAAAGGAGGAAATGAATGTTCAAGACTCTATATTGAAGAAAGTTCATGTACAGACTTTATCTAGGTTTGATTTGTTGAACAAATATTTATAGAGCACCTATTCTGCATATTGGTAGTACATACATGTATAAAATAAAATAAAATAAAATATATATTTCAAAAATATTATAAAAGTAACAAAATAGAGAACATAGTGACCTTTAAGTTCCTAGTTCATATATTTCTTCTTTCTTAAAAAGTACTTAACAAACTCTTCCTACATGTTAGGGACTGTACTAAGTCCAACTATGGATGTGATCCTTTTATTATGAGCTAATTTTCATCATGTGTGTACAAAAATATACTCAATTCATCATTAGTGTGATTTGCTGAAACATGATGCTATGGAAGACACAGACTATTTAAATGACAATTGGATTTAATTCGGCTGGGTGAAAGGGACTGAGGGTTGGTGGGGATTATTCCAGATACGGAAAAAAGTAGATAGGTCCAGATATGAGAAGGATGTTGAGTTCAAAAAACTGAAAGAATTCAATATTGTTTGGACTTAGAATTTTGAGTGGGGTAGTGGAAAGAGATTAGGCAGCAGAGGGAATGGAAAGTCATGATAAGGAGTCAGGACTTTATCTGAAGAACAGAGGAAACATATTGAAGAATTTTAAGAGAGAGCAAGAGAGCAATCATATCAGAGAATAATTATAGAATGGATTTATGTATCTCACCTGTCCCTCCATTCATTCACTCAGTAAATGAACAGGGATTTATTGAACTGCTACTCTGTGAAGGACAGAGTGGTGACCAGAAATTATAGGGCCTTAAAGGGCTTTTGTTTTTATGCTGAGTGTGATGGGAAGCCACTTAAGAGTTTGAACAGAGGGGTATGTGCAAGGATGAAAGGAGGACCATTTGAAGGTCTCGGCCAAATCCAGGTGAAAGATATCAGTGGATTGGAAAAAGAATATTGTGCAGATGATTATACATCAGGGGTTCTTAACCAGGGGTCCCTGAGCTTGAATTGAAATTCAAAAAAACATTATTCTTGTGGGGACGTGTTGGTGCAGGTGTGATATATTTATTAAATAATACACAGTATAGTGTGGACATAGTAAGGGGGCCGTGGTTTTCACCTGCCTGGCAAAGGGGTCCGGAGAACAAAAAAGGTTAAGAACTCCTGGTATATATGGTTGATTAATTGATATAATTTGAAACTAGAATAAACAGGAATCCCTGTCACTGATTGTGGAGCATGAAAGACTGAGAAAAATTAAAAGAAGCTCCAGAGTTTTGGCTTGAGAACTATAAATAAGGAGTTGCTATTAACTGAATAAAGAAAGTTACAGAGGTAGTAAGAGAAGGGAAAATCAGGACTTCTTCTTGGGACATGTTAAATTTGAAATGTGTATTTAACGTCATGACATATGAAAAAATTAAACTTTTTATTTTACAAAATAGTGATGGATTTTTAGAAAAATGTGAAAACAGTACAAAGAGTTCCCGTGTACTCCATAAACTTTCCCCTTATTATTAGCTTCTTATAGTACTACGATGTATTTGACATAATTAATGAACCTATATCAACTCGTTATTATAAAGTCTATACATTTGTTACATTTCCTTAATTTTTACCTTATGTGCTTTCTAGTTCCAAGATTCCATCCAGAATACATAATATTTAGTCATCATGCCTCCTTAAGCTCCTATTGGCTGTGACATTTTCTCAGATTTTTCTTGTTTTTGATGACCTTAATAGTCTTTTTGACTATTAGGTATCAGGTATTTTATAGAATGTCCCACAATTGTGATTTTTATGATTTTTTAATAATAATTAGGCTGAGGTTAATGGTTTTTGGGAGAAGACACAGAGATAAAGTGACATTCTCATCACATAATGAAAGAGAACTTCCCAAACTTAGCAAAAGACATGAATATGCATATCCAAGAAGCCTAGAGAATACCAAACTTGAAAAAAACACACCCAATCATATATTGATTAAACTGTCAAATTTTTGGATGAGGAGAGGGTTCTGAAAGCTGCAAGAGAAAAGCAACATGTTATGTCCCAAATACATTGAGTGCCAATTCTTCATCAGAAGCCATGGAGACCAAAGGCAGTGGTTGGACATGTCTAAAGTGCTGAAATAAAAGAATTGCCAACCAAGAATTCTATATCCAGCAAGATTTTCTTCAAAAAACGAGGGAGAGATTAAATGCTTCCAGATAGATAAAAGCTGAGGGAGCTCATCACCACTCGACCTGCCATATAAGCAATCCTAAAGGGAGTTCTTCAGACACAAAGGAAAGGGCACTAGACAGTGGTTAAAGCATCTTAAAGAAATAAAGACCTCCTGTAAAGGTAAGCATTTGGGCAATTTTGAATGCCAGTATTATAGTCTTGTACTTGTTTGGAATGTAACTCCACTTCTTACTTCCTACATGTACTCAATGCAAATGCTTAAAAAGTAACGATAAATCTATGGTTTGGGGCATGTAATGTACTAAAGACATAAATGGTAACAAGTACAAAGATGAGGGGGCGGAGGGGTACAGGAAAATGTATGTGTATGCTGTTGAAGTCAAGTTGGTATCAAACTAAATGTGATTGTTATACATTTTGGATATTAAATTTTATCCCCATGTAACCACAAGGAAATTACATGAAAAATATATCTAGATGTAAATGAGAGACACTCAATATAGTACAACACACAAAACATCAAATAAATATAAATGTAGGCATGAATGGAAAAATTGAGGGTTAAAAAAGGTACAACTTACAAAGACTTTATAGTAAAATGGTAGAAGAAAGTCCTGCTTTATAAGTAATGACTTTAATATAAATGGATTTATATTAAAAAGCAGAAACAGGAAGAATGGATAGGTGTTGGTGGTAGGGTGGTATATGGGGATCCTATATTTTATGCATGATTGTTCTGTAAACCCACAAATTCTTTAATAAAAATATCAAAGGTACGTACTGGCACTTTGACATCACTGTTGATGATAATTTTCCTCACCTTGCTAAGTCAGTGTCTTTCACGGCTCTCCACTGTAAAATTGCTTTTATCCCCCTCTCTAAACAATCTCTTTGGCAGGAAATCACTATGCATACATAGTCCACACTTAAGCAGAGGGAATTATACTCCACTTTCATTGAGAGTGAATTTATGTATATGAATTATTTGGAATTTTGCACAGAGCAGTCTATTCTTCTCCATTTATTTAGGTATTCAATAGTGTGTTAATAGCAGTTGGAATTATGAATATTTTATACTTTGGATTATATCCAATACTACTTTATTAATGTTATTGCTATAATTGATTTTGCTTTGGTCATTGGGAGGTTTTGCACTTGGCTTCTGTGTCCCTTTGCCCTACCGTACCTCATTGTGGTGTTTTTGATCACTTCTTTACTTTCTGGCAGTATAGGATGCTCCAGGCTCATTTTGTGTATTTTCTGCTTCAGCCCTAATTTAGCCATTTTTCCAAGGAGCTTAGTACCTTTCACTCAAGAATAATATTGGAAAAGAAGATTGGAGTGGTAAGCATGTTTAATGCCACAAAAGACATTGATTCTATGTACTTAGAGAGTCAGAACAAGGATGTCTAGGTGTGTTTACTAACCTGTGTATGTGCATATATCTATAAATATTGCTATATGTAATCACTGGTATCTATATTAAGCTAATCATGAGTTCAGATTGATAGTTCCAACTTTAATCCATTACCATATGGATCATTTTAGCTTTTCTGTAACCTCCCACTGCAACATTGCCGTATACTTACTTAATTGTGCAATTCCAGTATACAGGTTACTAGCAGTAACAGAATTGTTAGCCAACATTGCCACAGAAAGAACTTTGTCAGCTAGAGTACAATTCCAGTGCTTATGTGTGGTTACCTCTCCTTTAGTCTATATACACTACTCATTTCCAAAGTGACTTAGGCTAGCACCTTTTCCCTCTACACCTTTCAGTGAGCTTGTTTCATACAATGTTGTTCACATTCTGCATTCGATCCTGAGATCCCCATCCTTGTAGATACATATTTTTTAATTTGCCCATTTCAAGGTTTACTCTTTGTGCTGTAAAGTTTTGACAAATGCATGGTGTCATGTATTGACCATTACTGAATAGTTTTACCACCCTAAAATTCCACTCTGCCTTTACTGTTCACCTCCCACCCTGAAAAACTGAAAATCACTGATTTCTTTTCCACTTCTATAGCTTTGCCTTTTCTAGAATGTAATATAAATGAAATCACACACCAATGTACACATTCAGGCTTTTGCACTTACTAAGGAATCTGCATTTAAGATTCAGCAGCACAAGCAGCAAGGGGGGATAAATAAATAAAAAATAAATAAATCTTTAAAAAAAAAAGATTCAGTCATGTAGTTTCATGGCTTATGTTCATTCTTTTTTCTGTTGAATATTTTTTCCATTATAATAACATAATTGTTGATCCATTTATCTAGAGAAGGACATCATGGGTGCCTCCATTTTTTATGATTATAAATAAAGTTTCTGTAAACATTTCTTTGTTGTGTGTTTGTGTGTACATAAGTTTTCAAACCAGTTGGATAAATACCTAGAGATACAATTGCTGGATCCTATGATAAGGCTATGTTTAGATTTGTAGGAAATTGCCAAACTGTTTTCTAAAGTGACTGCACTATTTTGCATTTCAACCAGCAATGAATGGCAGTTACTATTGCATCACATTCTTGCCAGGAATTGGTATTGCCTGCTTTTTGGATTTAAACCATTTTAAAAGGTGTGTAGTAGGATTTCATTGCTGTTTTAAAGTGCATTTCCATAAGGACAAATGATGTTGGGCATATCTTCCTATGCTTGGTTATGACCTGAATATCATCTTTCCTGAGGAATCTGTTCTGATCATTTTCCTATTTTTAAATTGCATTGCGTGTTTTCTTACTGTTGAATTGTAACAATTCTTTAAATATTTTACATACAAGTTTTTCAGCAGATATTTGACTTGTAAATATTCCTGGCTTATATTTTCATTGTCTTAACAGTGTCTTTCACAGAACAGAAGTTTTAAATTTTCTTATGTCTATATTAGGATTCTCTAGGGAAACAACTGACAGGAGATATCTGTAAATAGTATCAGATTTTATAAAATTGTCTCACAAGACCATGGAATGCATAAGTCCAAAGTTCACAGGGCAGGCTGCAAGCCAGAGGCTCCAATGAAGGTCCTTGATGAGTTCCCCAGGAGATGTTGGCTGTCTGAAGTAGAGATGGGAATTCTCTCTCCCTGAATGCTGAAATCACTTCTCCTTTTAATGCCTCCAGCTGATTGGATGAGACATCACTCTCTGCTGAGGGCAATCTCCTCAGTTGATTGTAGATGTAATTGGCCAAATATGAAATCAACTCACTGATGATTAGAGTCCATGTATTACAATTAGCCCACTGCTTGCTTGACCAAATAACTGGGCACCATTACCTGGCCGAGATGACACACTTATCTAACCATCACAGATGTCCAAGTCATAAATAATTTTATTTCATGCATTTTGCTTCTGTTGTTGTAGATAAAAACACATCACTAAATCCAAGGTCATGAAAATTTTTTCCTATTTTTCTTTCTGAAATTTTAGTTTTGCATTTTACATTTAGGTCTGATATCCATTTTGAGTTCATTTATGTGAATTGTGTATGGTCTGTTTCTAAGTTCATTATTTTTCATTTGAACACTGTATTAGTCAACAAAGGGGGTGCTGATGAAAAGTACCAGAACTCTGTTGGCTTTTATAAAGGGTATTTATAAAATAAGGCCCTAAAGAGTTCAACTCAAGGTTACTTCCTTACCAAACTCTGCTGCCATGTTTGAAGCAAGACAGCAGGTGAATGTCTGCAAGGGTTCAGCCTTCCTCTTCTCTCTTAAGACTCTGTGGGTCTAGCTTCATTCTGTCTCAGCTGTAGGCTACCATAGGGCTCATCTGTTTTCCTGGGGCTCATTTCTTTCTGGGCTCAGCTGCTCTGTTCTCTTCACAAGGTCAGCTGTAAACTATCAGGTGAATGGCTCATCTCTCTTCTCAGGGCCTCATGCCATATGGAGTGGTCTCTCTTCCTCTGTGTATCTTCTCTGTGTATCTACTTCTGTGTGTCTCCTTGAGTGAATGTCCATTTATATAGCCCACCAAGGGTTGGGGACTGTTACACTCTACTGACATGGTTGAATCAAAGCCCTAATTTTAGCATAATTTAATCAAAGACATCTCAGCTGAATATAATACAATCAAAGGTTATCACACCCAGAGGAAGAGACCAGTTTATAACATAATCAAATATATATTTTTGGAATTCATAAATAATATCAAACTGCCACACACACCCAATTGTTTTATCACCATTTATTACCTTTCTACACTGAGTTCTTTTTGCATTTTGCCAAGAATTAGATGAGTTTAATTTTGTGGATTTTTCCCGGGTTCTCAATTCTATTCCACAGCCTACTTGTTTATTCTTTTGCCAGTTCCATGCTGTTTTGATAATTGTAGTTGTCTTGAAATTGTGTACTGTGAGTCCTCTTATTCTGTTTTCAGTATTTTGTTGGCTATTCTAAATTGTTGATATTTAAAAAATAAATTCATGATTTTAATATGTATTGAGTTTAACCTATAGACCAAGGTGGGAAGAACTAACATCATGATATGGAGTCTTCCTATCCTTGGGTATCTCCTCTTTTATTTAGATCTTTGACTTCTTTCATAGGTGTTTTGTAGTTTCTACATACAGCTAATGTTCTTATTTTGATATATTTATAGCTAGATATTTCTCTTTTTGGAGCTCTTATAAATGGTATCTTTTTAAAAATTTCAAATTCCAATTGTTCATTGTTGGTACATAGAAATTACCTTTTGATCTCATATCCTACCACCTTACTGTATTCACATATTAGTTCCTGAATTTTTTTTGTAGATTCTTTGTAGATTTTTACATAGTCAACCATATCATCTGTGATTAAAGACTTCCTTATTGTTCCCATAAGGAAAAGTATACCTTTGCTTCTTTTTACATCTTATTGTTCTATCTAGGACTTTCAGAATGATGTTTAATACATGTTTTTTGTTTGTTTATTTTTTAAATATTTATTTATCTTCCCCTCCCGCCTCGTTGTCTGCTCTCTGTGTCCAGAGACCCAGTTTTGGTTTCACTAATTTTCTTTATTCTTTACCTGTTATTCAATGTTGTTGATTTCTGCTCTAATTTTTATTATTTGTTTTATTACACTTGCTTTAGGCTTACATTGCTCTACTTTCTCCAGTTTCCTGATGTGGAAACTTAGGTTATTTTTTGGAGATCTTTCTTTTTTTCCTAATAAATATATTTAATGCTATAAATTTCCCTGTAAGTACTGCTTTTGCTGCATCCTGCAAATTTTGATACACAATCTCTCTCTGAAAAGGGAGCACTAATGAAGCCCAAATTCAAGAGGGATTTAAAAAAAAAAAAAAAAAGACAAAACAAGGATACTAGAGGAATTTGAAACCTCTGGCACCTATAGTTACAGCAAACATTAAACACAGCCCAACTCCTAGCCAGGGTAGCATAATCCTCATACCTCACACTAAAGGCCTATTTATCTCATTTCCTATTACCCAATATAACAGGTCAGGCTCTCATCAAAACATTGTAACCCATTGTTAATATATTGAAGTCCTGTTGGTTTGGTTGTAAGGTGTGTATAATTCACTGATTAGATATCAGTTTTTGAATGGGTCTCTGACTCAGGATTGTGACCTTCACAAGTATTTTTGCAGGGTTTAGCTTTTAACACTCTCTCCCCCCATTTCCTACTCTCTTATCTGGCTGCTATATTCTCAATCTATTTCCTTGAAGCCCTGCCCTTTGTTGACTTCCTTTAGGAGAGACAGGAAGACTAAAGATATTTGAAGTGATAGGAATGCCCTGCTCTCAGTTGGGATAAGGCTTTAGAAAACTCTTTTCTCTGGAGAGTAGGTCTTTGTTATGAAGAAGTCTCTAAGCATAAGTCACAAGGATTACTCTTCCTCTTCTCCTTCTAGAACTATGAGGGAACCTTTCTTGGAGCTTCACTGTGAGAAGCTGGTGGGTTTCCTAGATATAAAGCCCACAAAAGTGTCGGAGCCCACTATAACTGAAGTTCCCAGCACTTTCCCACTCATGCTTGTCAACCCTTGGCCTCCAGTAATTCAACAAAATTACCACTTAAGTGTTCCTACTAGTTTATGGCTTTGGTGGCTTCTGCTCCAGGTAAGCAGATCTTGGCTGTATCTGTCTGGATGAACACATGTCTCCAGATTTTAGTTCTCTGATGGATAAAAGAAAAGTTGTTGATTTTCTGTTTATGCACCATTTTCTTTTGTAAGGACAACTTCTGAACTCTTTACATGCAGAGCTGAAACTGGAAGTCTAAAGAGTGATTTTTAAAAGTAGTAAATTTTATATCATGTTTGTATAATTATGGGAATCTATTAGATAAGGAAAAAATTAGTTTGCAAGACAGAGGAATTTGTTAAGGAAGTGAGGTTCTTGCGCATGTTAGAGCAGTTATTATCTAGTTACCTAGCAGAGAAGCTGGTCTTAGATAGGAGAAGATATCATATATGCACATAACAGGAGGGAAAGCAGAAAGAATGGTTCAGCATTTGGTAGATGGGGAGATGAGATGGAGGAAGCATATGGAATATCTTTTCTAATTGTTTTTTATTTTTATTTTTAAAGAAAAGGGGAGTGAAGTCATAAGTTAGGGATGAAGATGGAGATAGAAATATTATTGGCAAGAAGGGGTTATGAAATAGTTGTCTGTGAGAGTGGGAGTAGGAATAGACATGGACAATGTAACTCATGGCCCAAACGATGTCAGTGGTTTGCAGTTTAAAGTTAGGTTTCAATCAAGGAGAAAAATGTGGACCAATTTAGGGGAGTGGGATTGATGATGGAAATGATAGGAAAGATTTGAGAGGTATTTAAAAGGCAAAATTGATAGTATCTAGTGAATGAATGGGAATGAGAATTAAGAAAGCTAACTGGATTTCTAACATGATGAAGCTATTAAATAAAATAGCAAACACAGAAAGAAGAAAAACAAAAAAATCTGTCTTAAGTAATCAATTTTTTTCCCACTTTTATCTCTATTGGCATTATCTCTACATCAATTTTTGTAAATACACAAATCAGTTTAATCACATTTCATCCCATAGCAAAATTATCCAATAAATATCCAAAGTACTTTGCTAGAAGAATAGAATTTATATCTATCACTTTGTTAATTAAACAAACATAGCACCAAACACTAATTACTTATTTACCTGGTTTTTATATTTAAGTACGATCTACTTATAAGTGCAAAAGGCAGATCCATCATAATGGTAGAGGTTTCACCAAAGGTGTTGATTTGCCTCGTGAAATTTTTTTGTAATTGCTTTTTCATAGGAATTAAATATATCAGCCAAAAATATTTGCACTAGGAACTCTGTAAAAAATTCAAAAAGCCACAGGCACAATTTGTTTGTGTGTGGAAGTAGGTGTGACTGAAGGCTCTACTGCCATTTATGCCAAAGGTGTGATTCTTGTTTTCCAATGATGGATTCTCAGGATCAATAAAATAGAGTTCTAGGCAGCACGATATTACTTGGGATGAGCTATTTTTGCTTCAGTCACTGAATACACAGTAGGAAAAAGAGAAAAATTGCTTTTGATTACTTGTGTGCCAAAAGCAGCTTAGAATATTATTATGGTGATTATTTAATCAATCATTTCAAATGCATTTTATTGAGTTTCCACTATATGTTAGGCTATTTTAAGAAATTTGGAATTTCTCCTTAAGGATAATGGGGAACTATTGAAGGAGTTTAAGTAGGAAAATAAATTAGTGAGCTAATTCTGCATAAGAGATCACTACAAAATTAATAACTTAAAACAACTTTAGTTAGCTCAAGATTTTATAGGTCAGCAAATTAGGCTGGGATAAGTGGACATTTCTTCCATTTTGGTTTTAGCTGGGCTTCTTCGTGCAGCTGCAATCAGCTGTGGGTCAGTTTTGCTGATCTTGCTGGGGCTTTCTCATGTGTCTGGGGCCTCAGCTGGGCTAACTGAATTGATTCAGCTCTGTTACACATTTTTTCATCCTTTAGTGGGTGGACCAGTCATGTTCTAATGGCAGAGGCAGTAGTTCCAAGAGAAGAGAAAAGCCCAAAGGCTATTGAGGCATGAGTTTAGGATTGGCACATTTTCACTTCTCATGTAATCTGTTGGCCAAAACAAGTCACAAGTCCAGCTCAGAGTCAAAGGATGAGGAAATAGACTCCGCTTTTGGTAGGACGAACCTAAAATCACTTCCGAAGTGTGTGCATACAAGGAGAGGAAAAGAAGTGTGTGTTTGTTTTTTTCTCAAATAATCCACCACAGAGAGCAATATAATAAGATTCACATTTTAGATCAAATGCTGTATCTACAGTAGGGGTTCTTAACCTTATTTGTTCCACGGACCCCTTTGCCAGTCAGGTGAAAACCACGGATCCCTTACTAAGTCCACACTGTACTGTGTCATTTAATAAATATATCACACCTGCACTAACACATCCCCACAAGAATAATGGTTTTTTGAGTTTCATTTCAAGCTCATGGACCCTTGGTTAAGAATCTCTGATCTACAGTGAGGAGAACCGACTGGAAGAGAGCAAGACAGTGATTTGAAGAAATCACTCACATTTCCATCTCTAAAACAGTGATGTGAAGAAATCACTCACACTTCCTTTAAAAGACATTTTCTATGGTAAGGAGTTATCTATTTTAGGTGTTTTTTGTGTGTGTGTGTGCTTGTTAAATTAAAAATAAAGGTACATTTTAAAAAATGAAAATCTTTGCTTTCTTCTTAAAGCAGTCTTCAAGGACCCAAGGGGAAAAATGTATTGAGTTTTGGGAGAGCCTTGAGATAGATTCTCAGTTTATTTTCGCTCCTCCCTACTGGTCCTGATCCAGAAAGAAAGTCATTTTTCTCAATCTGTTGTCACCAGGCTTGGCAACACAACTTGGTTTATCCTCTGAAATAGGAGCAGAATCTATATGTGCCTTTTCTATGCAGAAGTGATAAGGGAATCATGTGGTTCTGATAAGATTTTTTCCCGACTACCATGAGACTGTCATATCCCAGCTTTCTTCTACAAGTCTTGGTCCCATTATGCAGAGAATATGCAGCAGAGATGTGACTGACATGACATGGATATAATCTTGAGCAAAAAACATTGTTGAAGGCCACTAGGATTGTAGGGTCATTTCCTACTGCTGCATGGCTGAGATTATGCTAACACAGCCCAAGACAATGAATTAGAAAGTTTTAAAAACCTAATACATTGCCTTTATATCTCCCTGTTTGTCTCCTTCATTATTTGTCTCTGAAGCCTGGCTTTCTTTTCCTAGGCCCCAAAATATCCAAGTTCCTGTTCCAGGGTCCTAGCTAGATACCGGCTATCTCTGGATCTCATTTACAAATTCCTGTAAGAGGACATTTGCTTGCCCTAACCCATTAGTGTACACACCTGGAACAATCCTAGTGCAATAAATTGAGCATGATGGTGTGTCATTTACTACAACTATGGCTGTCAGGCACACATCCCTCTCTAAAGGAAGTGGGGACACTTGTAGACTGGATGGACATCCAAATATCGCCTACTACGTCTTCCATACACTATTTGTGCAAGAAAAGAATCATAACCTAGGAAAACAGAAGAATGTAAGAGCACCAATGGGAATTGATTCTATAGCAAGGGTTTCTTCTGATTTGGGGCTTCTTCTGACTAACTGTGCCCAGATTTCCTCTCTTTCTAAGGCCTCCAGTCATGCCGATTAAGGTCCACCCTGATTCAATTTGACCACACCTTAACTAATAATAATATCTTCCAAAAGGTCCTATTTGCAAACAGGGTCAAACCCACAGGAACAGAGAGTAAGACTCAAACATGTCCTTTTTCACGTATTCCAATCTCCAACAATTTCCTATACAAATAACCATCACGGTTGTCATATAGAACCTCTCAGAAGATGGAAATATTCTGTATTTACAATGCCTGGGCCACTTGTGGCTATTGAGCATTTGAAATGCAGCTAGTGTGACTGAAGTAAAGAATTTGAAATTTTATTTAATTTTTATTCATTTTAATTTAAAGTCATATATGGTTAGTGCCTATTGCATTAAACCCTACTAGTCTAGATCCAAATCTATATAACCTGAAAAGTACATTTAATTTCTCCAGGTTTATGTTTCTGAATATTATCAAACTCAATGGTCTAAATGACAATTGGTGTTGAGGGAAGGAAGAAATACTAAAAAAAATATTTTAAGTCCATATTATAAGATTGATCTTCATGATAAAGGATCTTTTTATAGAAAAATTATTTTTTCTCAGGAATGTGGAAATAAGCATTTTCTTAAAACTTTACACATACAGGTACAAGAGAACTGTTAAAAATAACAAAAAATTTACTATTCTAAAGGCGAAGTTTCTAAAGTGATATTTTATTTGTCAAATGAATAAATTATAGATTTTTTTATTCAGATTATTCTTTTTGTGGGTATACTACCTTATGTAAAATCTTGATTTTATTACTTTTGAAGCCACTTTATGACTTTAATTGTAATATAAAGGCTATTCACAAAGTGTATGTGCATCCACTTGCAAGCAATATAGACTTCATAATTGACAAGTTTGGATCATTTTCCTTGGAAGGCCAAAAGATGGTGCTGCAGTGTAGCTGAGTTATCCTTCCTCAATAATCAATTGCCTTCCACAGTTCAATTCAGCTGCTAAAATGGCGGAAATACATCTGTCATAAGAGCAAATGAAACAGGTCTGAAAACACAGTGAAACAAATCAGGTAACAAATTAACTTAGAGGGGTAACCAGTGATAATTGGACTTAGTGAGAACTGACAGTTGCCTAGTGGCAAAGAGAAGTACAGTCTCTTTTTGTGTTACCTGTAGACATTTCTGAGAATTCAGGTTAAATATTCCTCATAGAGAAGTTATAGGGCAGCCAAAACAGCGAGAGAAAGAGCCTTTAAAGAAATTCATCATCTTATGAGGAGTATTAATAACATCGTCTTAATAATTTAGTAATTTTATAATCTCAGAATAAAACTCAAAATTATTGTTAACCTCAAAACCACTAAACTAGTGTTACCATTTCCGTTAAAGTATGTTTCTTGTCATCACTATGTGATACAGAGCTGGGCTTTTGCTAATTTAAAAAAAAATGTTCATTTTTATAATTCATCATATCTCTATATGTACTTACTTCAAAAGGCAAATAATTCTATAAGGCTTATAAGGAAAAACAATTGAAAAGCTCCATCACACTTTGACAACTCTGAATCTTTACTTTTCAGAGGCCACCCTTTATAATACTTTTATTTCTGTAGTTTAGTATTATTTTATACATCTAAACAACATAATTATTTTATCATTTCTTGATTTTGTCATTTTAGATTTATCTACTGACTTCCTAGTAAGAAGATTTTTCTATCTACTCCCCTTCATACATGTGCCATTCTCTATTTTCCCAATATAATTATATCTTAGTTTTTTGTTAAATCAGTAATTAGTGCTCATATTATGATTATGTGAAAATGAATTGAGCCATGCAATATGCTATGTACATTTAATTTCTGTACAACTTTGTGTTTTCCAGGAGATTATAATCTTTTGTGCTTTTCTTAATAATGAATACTTATCACGATAGTTTACAGTTTATCTCCAAACTCCCTACTGATGTGTTAATTTCCTCTCAACACATTTAAACTCATCATCTGTTGCCTCAACCAGGTTGTCTTGGAGAAATTTTTCTTGGGAGCTGCCACCTTTGCTGGCTACCCAGGAATGATACACACCTTCTTCCTGGAATCACACTTCACTATCATTCTTCACTTATCTCCAGAGTTAAGACCTTTTTCTGTACCCATTTTCTCTTTCTTGGTTTACTTGTTCAATTTTTCAGCTTCTTATGAAAAGGCCATGCAAAGTAGACTAATTGAGATGATTGTATATCTCAAAATGTCTTTATTCTATCCTCATATTGATTAGTACATTTTCTTCTCAGAGTTTTAAAATATTCCTTTACTGTCTTTGAGAAACTAGCTCATCAATTGAGAAAATGAATACTTTTATAATTTCTTATCCTTTGTATATGACATGCCATCATCTTTGCATATTTAAAAATTTGATTTTCTCTTTATCTATAGTACTCTGGAATATCATGAGGATAAGACTTCATGTACATTTTTGTTCACTAATAATTTTATGGGGCTTTCTCAACCTTTTCAAACTAGAAATTCATTTTGAACCCCCCAATCTCAGATATATTTGGAATTTATGAGTTCAGATTTCCTTTATTGCAATCTTACAATTCTTCTGCTTAGATGGTGGCAAAGGCAGTCACTCTGATGTGTGATGTGGTAGAGAAGACCTGATGGTCAAACTGTTGCTTATATATACCTCCTTTTTAAAATTTAATTTACCTTTTTACAACTTTATTGAGATATAATTGACATACAATGTACACATTTAAACTGTATAATTTGATAAGTTTGACATATACAGGTGCCATAATCAACCATAAGCACAATCAAGATAATGAACATATCTATCACCTCAAATTTTCTTTATTCTCCTTTTGCAATCCCACCCTCTGGCTCCATCCTCCCCCGTTCTAGGCAACCACAGGTCTATATGCAAAATTTAGATTTGCCTGTCTTTTCTAGAATTTTATAGAAATGTCATTACACAATATGTACACTTGTTTTGTTGGGCTTCTTTTAGTTAGTATAATTATTTTAAGATTCATCCATGCTATTGTATGTATCATATTAATATTCATTCCTTTGCATTGCTGACTAGCATTCCACTGCCTTTCACTGCCACTATTTGCTTATCCATTTACCTATTGAAGAACATATTGGTTGTTTTCAATTTTAGCCATTAGAAACAAAGCTGTTTTGAATATTTGTGTACAAGTATATAGATACATGCTTTCATGTCTCTTGGGTAAATATCTATGAGTAGAATAATTAAAAATCTGACAAACTATCTTTCAAAGGAGTTACCTTGCCACAACGGTGTAAGGCTCCCCAGTTGCTCCATATCCTTGCCAACTTTTGATATGGTCACTCTTAATTTGAGTCATTCTAGTGGATGTATAATGGTATTACATTGTGGTTTTAATTTTCCTTTGCCTAATGATGAAAGATGTAGAATTGAAAATGCCCTTTATAAGGCTCAGGAATTTCTCTTCTATTTCTAATTTGCTAAGAGTTTAATTAGAAATCAGGGAGAAGGATGTGGCTCAAGCAATTGGGCTCCTGTCTACCATATAGGAGGTCCAAGGTTCGACTCCCAGGGCCTCCTGGTAAAAGGCAAGCTGGCCCACACAGCGAGTTGGCCCACACAGAGCACTGGCCCACGCGGAGCGCTGGCCCATGTGGATTGCTGGCCCCCAGGAGTGCTGGCCTGCAGAGAGAGCCGGCGCAGCAAGATGATGCAATAAAACGAGACACAGAGGAGAGATAATAAGAGACACAGCAGACCAGGAAGCTGAAGTGGTGCAAGAGATTGAACGCCTCTCTCCCACTCTGGAAGGTACCAGGATTGGTTCCCAGTGCTGCCTAAAGAAAAGACAAGCAGACACAGAAGAACACACAGAGAGCAGAAAGTGAGCGCAAAACAACCGGGGATGGGGGAGGGGGTGGGTGAGAATAAATAAAATAAATCTTTGAAAAAAAAAAGAAATCAATGTTCAATTTTGTCAAATGCTTTTTATGCATCTATTGAGATGTTCATATAGTTTATCTTTTTTAATCTGTTAATACAATGAATTATAGTGATTGATTTTCAAAGGTTTATGAAAGCTTGTATTTCTGTGATAAACACCATTTGGTAATGATATCCTTTTCATATATTGTCTGATTTGATCTGTTAATACTTTTATTCAGAATTTTTGTATCTAAGTTCAAGGAGGATATTAATCTGTAGTTTTTTTCTTTTAATTTCTTTGTTTTTGGTATCAGGGTAGTGCTGGGCTCATAGAATGAGTTAGAAAGTATACCCTTCTCTTTAATGTTATAGAAGTTGATATAAAATTAGTAATATTTCTTCCTTGCATGTTTGCTAGAATTGAACAATAAAACCATCTGTATCAGTCTATTTTGTTTGTTTTGTTTTTGATGGGGGTTGGGGGAGGTTTCTCACTTCAAATACAATTTTTTAATATAGTCTCAGAGTTATTCATTTTATCTATATTTTCTTGATTGGGTTTTGGTTGCTTTAGTTCTTCAAGGAATTTTTCCATTTTGTCCAAATTATTGATATAAACATGTTCACAGTTGTGGTGGTTTGAAGGCGAACATACCCCAGAAAAACATGTTCTTAAAATTAATCCAATACTGTGGGTGTGAACCCATTTTAAGTAACACCTTTTGATGGCTACTTCAGTTAAGGTGTGACCCACCTCATTCAGAACGGGTATTAATTCTATTACTTGGGTCCATTATAAAAGAATGAAATTCAGACAAAGAGTGAGAAAGTCTGGGAAGCAAGAAGCTGAAATCAAGAAAACCCAGAAGAGAAGGGAGAGACCAGTTGATGCCGCCATGTGCCTTGCCTGGTGACAGAGTAGACAAGGATTGCCGATATCTGGTCTTTGGAAAGAAAGTATCACCTTGATGATGGCTTCCATTTGGATGACGAGTGAATAAATTCCTTCTGTTTAACCTGACTTGTTTCATGGTATTGCTTTTAGCAGTCTAGGAAACTAAAACAATACACTCTTACTATCCTTTTGCTATCTGTAGTATTTATAAATGATTTAATGTTTCTTATTCCTGACACTGGTATATTACGTATTTCTTTCTCTCTCTCTCTTTCTGATGAATCTAGTTAGAGGTTTATCAATTTTATTATTATCAAAGAATCAGCATTTGTTTTCATTGATTTCCTTATTTTTGTCTTCTCTATTGATTTCTGCTTTTATCTTTATTATTTCATTTTTGTCTTCTTACTTTGGGTTTTATTTTTGCTTTTTCTAGTCGTTAAAGGTGGAATATGATATCATTGATCTGACATATCTCTTCTTTTCTAACATAGGTGTGTATTGCTAGAAATTTTCCCCAAGTACAGTTTTTGCTGCATCCCACAGATTTTGATACACTGTGCTTTCATTTTTATTCTGTTCAAAATACTTTCCAATTTCCAATTTCAATATTTCTTTGACCTCTGGGCTATTTTAAGATATGTTATATAGTTAGCAGATATTTGGGGAAATTTTCCAAATATCTTTTAGCTGTTGACTTTGAATTTAATTCTGTTATCTTCAGAAAACATACTATGCATGATATGAAACAATTTAAATTTATTGATATCTGTTTTAAGTCCCAGAATGTGGTCTCTCTGTGCAAATAATCTGTGTGTTTCCCACTATTGTTGGTTGGTGTGTTTTATAAATGTAAATTAGGTCAAAATTGGTAGAGATGTTAAAATCTTCTACATCCTTACTGATTTTCTATTTATTCTATAAATTATTAATAGAAGGTTGTCAAAATCTCTGGTTATACTTGTGGATTTGTCTATGCCCCCTTCTGTTTCTCTGTTTCTGCTTCATGTTTTTTGAACTCTGTTATTAGACACACAAATTCCTAGGATTATTATGTTTTCTTAAATTGGCCTCCAAATCATTATGAAATGACAGGACTGAACCCTGATAATATTTTGTTGTCTAACTTCTACTAGTATGATATTAATATGCCTTCTCCACCCTTCTATTGGTTAGTGTTAGCATTTAGCATAATATAACTTTTTCTTCCTTTTATTTTTTAATCTACTCATCTTTATATTTAAAATATGTTTCTTATATGAAGCATACAGTTTGACCGAGCTAATCATCCTTGGCTTTAGGTTGGTGTGTTTAGTCTATTAAAATATAATAGGAGTATGGATATGGTTAGGTTTATATCTACCATCTTACTATTAGTTTAAATTTACCCCACCACTTCTTTTCTTCTTTTTAGTCATGTTCTACCTCCTCTGTATTAATTAAACATTTTTAGTCTCTCTTTTTGTTTCCTTTGCTGGCTTATTAGTTATAATTTTTATTTTGTTATTGATTGCTTCAGGGTTTATAGTATTTATCTATACTATACTCTCTTCAACACATCACATTCTACATTCAAAAATATTGTAAAACTTCACTTAGAGTATAAGAACTTTATATCAGTATACTTCCATTTCCTTCCTCACCAACATTTTTATTACTGAACTTTCCTGACCCTATGTGATCTTTCTTATGTTCTACCCAGTAATCAAATTGTTTCTTAGCTTTCTCTAGTTCTTCAGCTTTCTTTAACTTTTATATCAGTTACCATTTGTCTATCCCAAGATTTTGTTACTTTTATCTCCTCTCTCAATCATTTTGTCCTTCAGTTATTTTAAACTTTTAAAAATATATTATATTTAGAAATATTTTCTATTTAAAAATATTTTCAGGGAACAGATGTGGCTCAGGCAGTTGGGTGCCCACCTCCCACATGGGAGGCCCCGGGTTTGGTTCCCGGTGCCTCTGAAAGAAGAAACAGACAACGAGCAGACAATGAGCGAACAGATGAGGGAGCCATCTTGTGGGGGGAGTATAAAATAAAAAAGCCTTCTTAAAAATATTTTTTCATATACACATACATGCATATGTGTAGTTGACAGACACCCCCATTTAATTTTTTTAAACATTTTTTGTAATATTGTGTTGATGTGTATATATATATGTGTATACACATATATATATCTCAAATTTTCCCATTTAAACAACTTTCAAGTATACAAATCAGTGGTATTCCTTACATTCACAATATTGTATATCATCACCAATATCCAATACCCAATTATCTCAAACAGAAATTCCACACTCATTAAACAATAATTCCCTATTCTCCTCACTACCACCAATGCCCCCC
>JAQZBX010048935.1:0-20058 GCA_029593785.1 Cabassous unicinctus | reverse complement strand
CTTCCTGAATTTTTGCCAAAAATTCCTCAAATGGTTTATTAGCTTTCTGTTTTATAGAAGTAAGGAAAGAAGTAGAGGCTCCTGTGTTTTTTAATTTTTTCTAAGCTCTCATGGCCAAATTGTTAATGTTTTCCAATACACTTTTTGAGAGTTTTAATTGAGCTTGTGGAGCCATATAATCTCCTGTTTCTGTTAGCATCTCATAAGTAATTCTTATTTGAGGACGTCTATTCTTATATCTTTGAGCTAAGTCTGAACTGTTTGTTAGATATTGACATTCCTCTGACTTTTAACATGTGATGTGTAATATTTACAAACATGTGCCATTCTTTCGATTCTGTATTACCCATATTTAAACTTTCCTACTCTATCCTTACCTTCCCTTAAGGTAACTGGTAAAAACCAGCAGGGCTGCAGCACCCTTAGTAGGATCCTATCCCTTAACGAAGAAAGAGAAAGCTTACCTTCAGGTCCCTGTTCGGGTGCCAGAGGCCGCGGTCCAGCTGAGGCATGAGGGAGCAGGCTGAAGGTGGTTAAGGGCGTTGGCGAGAAATGATGAGTCGCATACCAGATTGAGTGAGAATTAACGACTGACTTTATTGCAAGATAAGCTCATTTTTTATATTCTATTTTTTGGCAAGCGTAAGCATTCTCTTTGAAGTTATGTAAGGTTGCAGACGTCATATAGACTTGAGATAAGCACTTTTAGTTCCATGGTGACAGGATGTTAACTTTTTAGGAACAGTAACTTACGGCATAGTAGTTCTTGCTCTGATGTCTAAGATTAGATATGCTAGACTTGTGGTTAAACTTTATGTTTTTAGCTAAAGAGTTATTAAGATCCTGAACTATTTTTTAGGCAGTAGTTTCCTGCTTGTAGTTTACTTTTTAAAATTCTTACAAAGATCTAAAGAAATTCATTTTCTATATAGGCTTAAATTAACCAGGGTTATTTGTTAGATATGGCATCACACCGAAATCATATGTACAGTTAAATTTGCAAGACTATTGTTTTTCCTAACTGTGTAGCAATAATCCTAAACTAGTTAGGCTAGTAGTTAAATCATAATTTACAATAAACAGGCCATTGTTTTTATATGCAGGTAGACAATTAAAAAGGAAAAGCATCATTGTAAAACATTATGATTAAGCTGTTGGGAGAAATAGAGGCCTTGATATATTTGGGGGGACTGTGCCTGTCTTAGGTCAGGATCGTGCTAAACGGCTGCTGGATCTTACCCGTCATTGGAAACCATGGGAGCAATTGGCCAGGCCCCTGTCTTAGGTTGACCCAGCGGCTTTGCCGCAGAGAGGGGGGGTCCAGTTTCCCGTTATTGACTAACCAGTCCAGCGCCCAATGAGGCATATTTCTCAAGGAGCTTAAAAATGGCCTTTGTAAGAGTATAAACAGGGTGAAATTAGGCCCCAAGTCCTGAAGTGCTTAGTCCTCCTCCACAAGTCGGGTATCCTTGATCCCTTCTTGACCAGCCACGGACCTTGTCTCGTAGTCGGTCTTGATGAGAGCTAAGCACCTCCGTTGATGGCCGCCACAATCTGCTTAATAGGAAGTGTTTCAATCTTCTGAAAGTGAAGGGCAATGTGAGAATGTGTTAAATTCAAAAGACATAGAGAAGACTTGACATGTTTTTGGAGATTAGTGGAATTATTTAATTACCAAAACAGTATTAATACAATAGAGTTAGCACATACTTGATAGCCAACACTGTGACTCTGTTTGTGCCTGGAATAATATCCTAATCCTGTGCTCAGTCAGATACCATCATAGAAAATTGTAAGTACATAGAGTGTTTATTGGTAGACATAGAAATAGTAGGATGGACATAAAAAAATCAAAATATTGGTCTTGGTATGTATCTGTTGAAATGAGTAAATGTGGATTAAACTATAAGGAAATAATGAGGATAGAGCCAGCATTGTGACTGTTATTTGGGACGGGGGTTCAATGCACTGGAAGTTTCCATGAGAGAGATAAATTTGGGCATGAGAAGCAATCATGTAAACAAGCAAGAAAAAAAAAAAAAAAGAAAGCTGTAACCACAAACTGTGGTCCCTGGTTATTGATGTGACAAGATACTTTCCAGGGTAAACCTAAGTATGATGTGTTAAGCTCCAGAAATTCAAGCATGGCATAAAGGCAAAGAAAAACTCAATTTCTAGCTTTGTCATTTTATAGCCATGCAATTTTGTCATGCTACTGAAATTTTTTAAACTTCTTATCATGTTCA
Source organism: Cabassous unicinctus (assembly GCA_029593785.1). Classification (NCBI taxonomy): domain Eukaryota; kingdom Metazoa; phylum Chordata; class Mammalia; order Cingulata; family Chlamyphoridae; genus Cabassous; species Cabassous unicinctus. The sequence goes on along the minus strand of JAQZBX010048935.1, from coordinate 17,812 downwards.
TTTACATTAATAAACCATAAATATTTTGTCATAAATAAACCATAATAAGGCTATTTTGAGAATAATGTAAGTGAATCTATGTTACATTTAATACATCATTTTCCCTTTTTTTCGATATTTCAGATACAAAGGGTTGTTTTCTTCTGTTATAACACATTATAATTTTACCCATGAAAGAAAATTATTAACAAAGTGTTAAGGGGGAACTTATAGTTAATAAATGATTAGTGCAAGGATGTTACAATTAAAGATGATTAATATTGGGCAGGATTTCAGTAAGCATTTTCCTAAAATATCTAGTAGAGGAAATAGGTACCTTCCTGTACCCACCCACTCTCTGTTTTCTGAGCCTCTTTATCTTATGAGTCTTGTGGCACATGGCAGAACATTACAACCAATTTAATATGTTACTTTCTGATGAAGGGAGTTTAAGGACTAGAAGTGGAGGATGAATGATATTGATACCTCAAATGATCTAAATCCTTAATTGATTAACTCTATCATGAATTGCATTTTAATTTTCATGAATGGGATCAAAGTCTTTTGTGGATATATCTAAAAGTCAGAGTTCAGGGAGGTGTATATGAAGAAATCCCATGTGGGGAAATAAAAATGATGTGGGACAAGCATATAAAAAAGGGCAGGAGTTGGGCAGAGCAGGAAGAGAGTGAGTGTCCAGTGGACTATAAACAGCTAGTTCATAAACCAAAATTCCTTAAATCTGAGAAATTCCTTAGTGTTTGTCTATATGTGGAGACCAAAATCCACATGTGGCCTGAGTTAGGGATACCTATATTTTGTAATCAAGGAGAAAATATAAAATTCAGACAACTGTTGGCTAATTAACATATAAAAACGGTTTTCATATTCATATCTGTAGCATATCTCTATAAATATGTTATTTATTGGCAACAAGAGCCACAGTCATCTCTTATTCATTTGGAGATGACAGTCTTCCCACTGTTTTTCTGAAGTACTCTGTGTATTTCTGTTGGTTGGGTGCAGGTATAATTCCAGGTGAAAGGGTATTTATAACCCATGGCTCTGGAAATTGTGGAAAAGTCTTGAAACTCATGGCTTCTTTCCCCATAGACAGCATTGCCTGCTTTGTTCTCTGCCGGTTCCTGAGAGTGAAAAATCATAGGAATATAGCTGATCAAAAAAGAGTTGACAATGCATATCCTGGTGAGTAAGGAATTGCTTTTTCTACTGAAATTACATGTCTATTACCAGAACATGAGCAGATTTCTCTTATTACACTGTCTATTCTAAGTGTATTTGGTAGACATTCAAGGATCTGAGAATGACTCAAGTGTGCTCATTATTCTGCGATAATTATGATGGGTCAGCAACAAATTAATAAATAATCTCTTTCCAATATTTACACTAATATGTTCCAGCATCCATTAAGACTGTGTTTTCAGAGATGAGAAGGAGCCCATGGCCTTGGTGGGGAAATATTTCATCATTAAACTTATAAGTGGTAGTAATGGTTTTAGGATTGTGGTGATAACATGTGATAGAGATAAGTAAGAGCAAAACTTTACACTCCAAATGGGAAGTTAGATATTTGAGCAGATGAGTTCATTCAATCCAGTGTTAAAGGTGCTGTGGTAAGTGTTGAATAGTGTTCAGGGGAGAACAAGAGAAGCTTAAGCAAGGTATGCCATGAGAAATAATTTATTTTCTCTAAGAGTAAAAATGCTGAAATGTATGTAGATATTTTTGTATTTTGAAAAGATGTTTGACTTTCTTATCTCCACTTTGTCCCTAATCAACCATTTCCCTCTTTGTAAATAATGTTTGTGCAAATTTGATAAGTGGAAGCAATGAATAAGGGAACATTTTTCACTTGATTTTGGCTGTTCATAGAGGAAAGGAAGTTTAGTAGTTACAGCAAAATTTTAGATTCCGTGAAAATTGTTGAAGAACTGGAGAGACCAGAAAACATTAAGAAGTTAACGTTATATTTTATCTGGGAATCAAGGAGAAGATACGATAGAAAATGATAATCAGGATTTGGAGGTCCAAATTAAAATTGGGAATGGCCTCCAACAGTCAGGAAGACTCAGGCCAGGATTGTAAAAGAGTATAACATTTTTCAAGGGCCCCTGAGTTGTGCTATTAGATTGCCTAATCTAATCTCTTTTAATCACATCACAACTTATGTGATATCATTTACAATGGAACATTATGTATTCAGCATGCGATTGTATCTGTAAGTATATCTAATATACAGTTACTAGGTCATCATTCATAATGTTCTGACTGGAAATTCAAACATATTTTGAGTTTTTTCTCCACCATAGCCCCTCCATTCCTCAGGTTGTCATCTAACTCATCTTACTTTGATAGTAGTGTGGCTAGTCCTGTTAGAATTTGAATGTCTCTGATATTTTAGGAATCAGTGACTTTCAAAGATGTAGCTATAGACTTCACCCAGGAAGAGCATGCCATAATGGACACAGTCCAGAGAATGCTCTTCAGAGAAGGAATGCTGGAACCTATCAATCATTAGGTTTCTATTGATGAACCTCCAAAATTGTATCTATCTATCTATCTATCTATCTTTCTATCTATTATCTATCTATCCATCCATCTATTCATCTATCTATCTACCATCTATCCATCTTCATCATCTATCTAACTCTCTGTCAATGTATCCAGTTTATCATTAAACTATTCAACAAGTGTCTGAAAGATGTTTCTCTTATGCCACTCCAAGCTCTGCCCTTTTCCTTTCATAAAACTTAAAAGTATCTGGAAGAAATTTGATTCTTCACTTATTAACTGACATATTTTTCACACCACTGAAATCTAATAATCCAGATCAAATTTCATATCTTTCTTGCTATAAAATCTCCAACACACACAACTGTGTTGAGAACTGAATGAAAATTATTTAAATGGATACATAAACTGATTAAATATTATTTAATAATTATTATGCTTTAGGGTCTATGTTGGTAGTTCAGAATACAGTAGAAAAATAATCAGGATACGCATTCCATATATAACTATGTATTTTTGTTAGACCTTGTGTTTATTGGATTCTTTTTAAAAATACTGTTTAACCACGGTGTAAACATAATATTCCCTTTATGCAAAGAAAAAAGTTACTGCAGTCTGTCAACCTGGGAATCCGCCTCAAAGACCACAGAACCTCAAGGTTTTATGGCATATGGTCAATCATCTTTTGATGGATTGTCAATATGCTGTGTTCAAATTGTGCATCCCTGTTTGGACCTTCAATATTCACTTTATTCTTCATCATAGCCTGCCCTGGACTTGAAGATAAGGCACTGTTATTAGCGGATAATTCAAAATCCATTGTATCTGTTTCATATAAACAGGGTATGAACTCTGCAAATCAGATGTGATTTCTCAGTTGTAGCAAGGAGAAGAACTGTGAAAAGAATTATTAGAATTTCCCCAAGTCCAGCGACCAGGTGAGCTCTAGGAACCTGTGCATTCACACAAGAAGGGCCTTGGTCAATAAATAAATAGATGCTTGAAAATATCATAAAAAAATATCCTTAAGTGAGTGATATTCTCTTAAATGTTGCCATGGAAAAAGAGCAATAATCCTATAATGATTTCTTTATATGTCACATGTACTAATCTCTATTCAAGTATCCATCTGCCATTGTCTTTCGCTTCAGGCAAAGAAATATTAATGTCCTTATTGCAGTTAAACTTTCACATAATGTCTACTGCCATGGTCCTCCTATTTTATTATTTAATATTTAATATTTCCCCCTATTTTAATCCTGAAAATACTTAAACTCTCAATTTTATAAAAAGAGATTCTAATCCCTATGTTATACCTTAATGTGACATCCTTTCACCATTCCCTATCTCTAATTAACAATATTGAAATATGTCACAGAACATTTGGGTTTCTCAGATTTTTGTAATTCTGTTAATTCCACTCTAATAACATTGTTTCCCCCTCCCCCAATCATTTCAGGCAGGGAATCTGACTTTTTTCTAAACATTTAAAGAAGCTTTAGATTACATAAATGTAATATCAAAAATAAAGGGGATTCCCATATAACACCCCCATCCCTTTCCCACAATTTCCCCCATTAACAACATTTTTCATTAGTGTGGCACATTTGTTAAAATTGATGAACACATATTGCAGCATTGCAAATAAATATGGTCTATAGTTTTCATTATGGTTTACACTGTGCACTGCACAATTTTATAGATTTTGACAAAATGTATAATGGCTTGTATCTTTCATTGCACTATCATGCAGAACAAAATTGCCCCATGTTACAAATCTATTTCCCTCTCACTCCCTTCAGAACCTCTTGTGAACACTGAATTTACATCAATATTACATATTCTTCCATTACTAAAATAAAAATATATCTAATTTATTCCATACTTGCAGTCCCACCTTATGTTTGTTCATTCCTCAATCTTAAAGATTTTGGGATGGTGAGCCACTCTGTGGATTGGTTTGTGAGGAGTTTTAGATTACAATGGGGGCAGATGGATGGAACTGTCTTCCTTGCAATTGTAGATTCTCTGTTTTTTTGAAATGGGCATTTTCTATCATCATGCTTTTGTTTGTTGCCATAGGTGAGTCAAATGCACTGGAGAGTAGGTGTTGCCTGCAACTTTGCTGAGATACAGGGCTCACCCAGCTTATAATATCAAGAAGATATAATTCTCTGGGAAGAATAAAAAGGACAGAAAAACCATATTTGGGATAATAGTAAATGAGTCTAACTCTGATACATTGGGGAGCTGGGTTATCATATATTCCAAGGTAAGGCTCACCAAAGGGGTACCATTTTGTGGGGGTTGTCTGCTCTGCCTATACTGTCTAGACGTCTATGGACCCCTCAGGAGCACCCCTATTTGAGGATCTGTTTCCTGTGGCAGTCAGTGTGATCCTTTTGAGATGTGCATAAGTGTAAAGTCTGGAATTACCGCCATCTCACTTTGAAATCTCTTAGCCATTAAAACTCATTTGTATTTAATATTTCCCCTTTTTGGTCTAGGATTTTACCAAATGAATCACTAGTTGGCACTTGGTAATAATAACCTTGTGCCAGGGAAGCTCATCCCTGGGAGTCATGTCACATGCTGAGCAGAAAGAAGTGAGCTGTTATGCTGAGTCTGGCTTAGAGAGAGGCCACATTTGAATGCCAAGGAGGCTTTCAGAAGGTAATTCTTAGGCAATATATATATATTACTAGGCTAAATGTCAACTTCACAAAAACAATTTTCATAATTACAACCACGAATATGAAGGACCTGGCATATTGGTCTGTCCTCCTTTGTTAGGAACTGCTCATGTGCTCTAGAGATTCGTATAGTCTATTAGAGAACATAGCAGGACTCCCCAGGATGAGAATTCAATATTCTGTCACAATTGTTGTGTGGGTCTCGACACACCAAACAACACTCCATGACCACATGAACACATTCATATTCCATGGAGGCATGCCATAGCTATACCCCTCCCGACAAATTCCCTCACCACTGATGACCTGTACCAGTGACACTACCCTTCCACAATTTCAACCCTTCTGCAAACCAAGACCTCCCAAAAACCAAACCCAAGAATTAACAATGAAATTAAATAAATTAAAATAAAATAAATGTAAAGATTAAAAAAGAAATTGCATTGTGCCTTTGATCGCCTTAATCTCTGTAATCTTTTAGGTATACAGACAAATTCTTCTGTATGTTACCCCAGTGTTTTATTTTTTCTTACTTTATTTTCCAAGAAGTTTAGGTTACAAAAGTCTCATAAAATATATAGGAGAATCCCATATACCCCCCTTCCCCATATCCTCCCCTATCTATAACATCCTACATAAGTATGGTACATTTGTTACAATTAATGAACAAATACCAAAGCATTGCTACTAACCATGGCAATGGTTTACATTATAGCATACATTTTATACTGTATAATTTTATAAGATTGTGACAAAATGTATAATAACCTGTATCTATCAATGCAAGATCATGCATAACACTTCCAATGTCCCCAAATTACGCTGTATTCCACTCATTTTTCCCTCTCCTTTCTCTCAGAAAGTATGGTACCACTAAGTTTAAATTATTGAATAAAGTTCATAGTTACATGCATTAATATTGCAGGCTTCACATACTGGTCTGTTTCTTTTATTAAGCACTGCCTATGTACTTGAGATTCTTCACCCTCTATTTGATAATATAGCTGGACTTCTTAGGATGGGAGTTTAATATTTTCTTACTTATTGTGTAGGTCTTCACCCACTGAGATGACACCCTATGACAAGATGAACACATTCAATTCCATGAAGCATGCCCCAAGCGCACCCTTTCACACATATCCCCCCACTATCAATGCTCTGCACCAGTAAATCTCCCCTATGTATTTACCAAGAGAACATTCCCACCATTGTATTGTCAACCATAGACTTACAAATCCCCAGAGCTCAGAATTCACCTGTTCCTTCCTCCAGCTCTCCCCCGAATTCCTTGGATAGTCCAACCCAACTCCCTCTCCCTGGTCAAACTTACATTCCAGTACCTTCAACCACTATTTCCCTCATCCACTGCCAAACCACCTCCTTCCTCTTTATCATGGGTTTTGCCCATATTGAGCATCAACTTATGACACTCAACTCCCTTTCTCTGCTAATAACCTATCTTCCCATCTCTAACTCTGTGAATCTGTTCACTACCCTTGAGTCCCATCAGTGAGATCAAGCAATATTTTTCCTTAAGTGACTGGCTTACTTCACTCAACATCAGGTTTTCAAGATCCATCCACGTTATCATATGTGTCAATTCTTCATTCCTTCTTACAGCTGAGTAATATACCATTGTATGCATATATCACATTTTGCTTATCCATTCATCTGTTGATGGACACTTGAGTAGTTGCCAAATTTTGGCAATAGTGAATAATGCACTATAAACTTTGGCGTACATATATCTGCTTGTGCCACTGCTTTCAATTATTCTGGGTATATTCCTAGTAGTGGGATTGCTGGATAATATGACAATTCTATAGTTAGCTCCCTAGGAATTGCCAAACAGTACTTCACAATGGTTGTACCATTCCAAATATTGAACTGCAGTGGATGAAGATTCCCTTACTTCCACATCCCCTCCAAGGCTTGCAGTTCTCTATTTTTTTAATAGCCACCAGTCTAATAGGGATAATTTGATCTCATTGTAGTGTTGATTGCATTTCCCTAATAGTGAGCGAGGTGCAACATCTGTTCATAAGCTTTTAAGCCAATTTTACTTCGTCTTTGGAAAAGTGTCATTCAAATCTCTTTCCCATTTTTGAAATAGGTTGTTTATCATTTATTTTCAAGATGTTGAATTTCTTTACTTATACTGAATATTAGTCCCTTATCAGACGTATGATTCACAAATATTTCTCCAATTGAGTAGCTTGTCTTTGCACTTTCCTTACAAACTCCTTTGAAGCACAAAAGTTTTAATTTTACAAGGCCCATTTATGTGGGATTTTTTCATTGCTTGCAATTTGGGTGTAAATTTTATAAAATTTCCTATTACATGATCTTGTAGATGCTTCCCTACAATATCTCCTAGGAGTTTTATGCTATTAACTCTTATATTCAGATCTTTGGTCAAGCTTGAATTATTTTTGTATAGAGCAGGACATGGTGATTCTCTCATTCTTTTGGATATACATATCCATTTCTTCCAGCAACAATTGTTGAAGAGCCATTTTGTCCCCAGTTGAATGGGTTTGGTGGCCTTGTGGAATGTCAGTTGACCATATAGGTAAGGATCTATATCACAAGTCTCAAATCAGTCCCATTGGTCAGAATGTCTATCATTGTGCAAATACCATGTAGTTTTGATCACTGTAGTGTTGTACTGTTCTTTAGAGTTAGGTAGAGTGATCCTCCAATTTTGTTTTTCTTTTTCAATATGTTTTTGGATATTCAGTTCCCCTTGTCCTTTCAAATAAATTTCATAATTGGCTTTTCCAATTCAGTAAAAAATGTTTTTGTCATTTTTACTGAGATTGTGCTTATCTGTAAATCAATTTAGGTAGGATAGTCATCGTAAAGATATTTAGTGTTTCAGTCCATGAAGATGTAATATTCTTCCATTAATTTAGGTCTTCTTTACTTTCTTTTAACAATGTTGTGCAGTTTTCACTGTACAAGACCTTTACATCTTTAAGTTTGTTCCTTGATATTTGATTCTTTCAGTGCTATTGCAAATGGATTTTTTTCTAAATATACTCCTCAAATTGCTCATTATCAGTGTACAGAAATGTTACTGATTGTTGATTTTATATCCTGCCATTTTACTGAACCTGTATATCAGCTCTAAAAATTTTGTTGTAATTTTTTTGTGTTTTCTACATATAGGATCATGTCATCTTCAGATAGTAAAATTTACTTCTTCTTTTCCAATTTGAATGTATTTTATTTCATTTTCTTGCCTAATTGCTCAAGCTAGGACTTCTAACAAAATGTTAAATAAGAACAGTGAAAATAAGTATCATTGTCTTTTTCTAGATCTTGGAGGGAAAGCCTTTAATATATAACCTTTGAATATTGTTAGCTGTGGGTTTTTTTTTCATATATAACCTTTATCATGTTGAGGAAGATTCATTCTATTCCTTACAAAGTGTTTTTATCAAGAAGGAATGCAATACCTAGTCAAATGTTTATTTCTACATCAATAGAGATGATCATGTGATTTTTTTTTCTTTGGAATTCTTAATGGTTTGTATTACATTGATTTATTTTCTTATGTTGAAACATCCTTGCATACCAGGGATAAAACCCATTTGATCAGGGTGTATAATTCATTTGATGTGTTGCTGAAAATGATTAGCAAGTATTTTGTTGACTATTTTACCATCCAGCTTCATTAGAGGATTTGTCTGTAGTTTCCTTTTTTGTTGCATATTTATATGTCTTTGGTATTAGTGTGGTGTTTGCATAATAGAATAAGTTATGTACTGTTCCCACACTTCTATTATTTGGAAGAAATTAAGCAGGACTAGTGTGAATTCTTACCAGTATGATTGGTAGAATTCTTCTTGAAGCCTTCTGGTCCTGGGTTATTGTTTTGGGTTGGGATGTTTTTCATGACTAATCCAATCTCTTTGCTTGTGATTGGCCTGTTGAGTTCATCAATTTCTTCTTTTGTTAATGTAGATTCCTTGTGTGTTTCTAAAAATTTTTCCATTTCATCTAAATTATCCATCTTGCTGGTATTCAATTTTTCAAAGTTTCCTCTTATGAAACACTTTATTTCTATGGGATCAGTGGTGATATCCCCTCTCTCCTTTATTAGGTATTTGAATCTTCACTCTTTTATCATTTGTTAGTCTAGCTAAAGGTTTCTTAATTTGATTAATCATTTCAAAGATTCAACTCTTCATTTTGTTAAATTTTGTAGTGTTTTATTTATTGACAATTTCATTTAGTTCTGCTTTAATCTCTGGTATAGCTTTCCTTCTGTTTGCTTTAGGTTTAGTTTGTTTTTCTTTTTCTATTTCTGATAGTTCTGTTTAGGCCTCTGATTTTAGCTCTTTCATCTTTTTCAATATAGACATTTATGGCTTTAAATTTCCCCATCAGCACTTCATTAGCTGCATCCCATTGGTTTTCATAGGTTGTCTTCTCATTTTCATTCATTTCAAGGTAATTGCTCATTTCTTTTGCAATTTCCTTCTTCACCCACTGATTGTTTAAGAATGAGTTGTTTAATTTCCATATCTTTGGCCTAATCTGCTTCTCTTCCCCTTACTGATTTCCAGCTTCATTCCATTGTGGTCAGAGAAATTATTTCATATAATTTCAATCTTTCTAAATTCATTGAGACATTTTCTGTGACCTAGCATGTGGTCTATCCTGGAGACTGATTCATGTGCATTCGAGAAGAATGTGCATCCTGTACTTGGATGTAATGTTCTGTATATGTCTCTTAGGTCTAGATACTCATATGTGTTTTTCAAGGTCTCTGATTCTTTATTAACCTTCTTAGAGATATTCTGTATAATGTTGATAATGGTGTATTAGTGTCTACCACTATAATTATAGAAGCATCTGTTTCCTCTCTTAGTTTTTCCATTGATTGTCCCAGTATTTTGGTTAGTTGTATAAATATTTATAATTGTTCTTTCTTGTTGATACATTACCCCTTTTATTAATATATAGTGTACTTCTTTGTGTCTTACAATAGTTTTCCATTTAAAGTATATTTTGTCTTATATTAGGATAGCTACTCCCACCCTTCCCTGGTTATTTTTTGCATGTAAAATTATTTTCAAAGCTTTCAATTGTAACTTCTTTTAGTACCTGGATCTAAGATGAATTTCTTGTAAAGAAAATAGAGTTGGGTCGTATTTCCTTAACCTTTCATCCAAACTGTGTTTTTTATTGGAGAGTTTCATCCATTAATATTTAATGTTATTACTGTCAAGACAGTACTTGCATTAGTCATTTTTTCTTTAAATTTATATATGTCATATTTTGTTTTTATTTATCCTTTTATCATTTTTGTTATTGTTACTAAAATTTTTCCTTTCTCCACTCTCCTCCAATGTTTTCTCTCTTTTTTTTTTTCTTTTATCTTGTAGCACTCACTTTAATATTCCTTGAAGGTCAGATCTCTTGTTGACAAGATTTCTGTTTATCTATCAATATATTGAACTCTCCCTGAATTTTGAAGGCCAGCTTTGCTGATACAGATTTATTGGTTAGCATTTTAAAATTTTCTTTTACCACCTTAAATATCTCATATCATTGCTTTCTAGCCTCCATGATCCCCAATAATTTCAGGCATGGAATGTGACCTTGAAACAGGAAATTATATCTATGCAACATATGTGCAGGTAAGACTCATCTGTCATTTGGTCAATGATAAATTTCGTGTTTATGAACCCAAGTCATAGAAAAAATTACTTGAATGGAATAATTCATGAAACCAGAAAAGTTACCAGGCAGAAATTAAAGGGGTGATTAAACATTTACCCAGCGAAATTTTTAGAAATTTAGTTTTAGAGAAATTTAATTTGTCCTCAAAATTATAAAATGAGAACTTATAAAATAATAATAAAAAACATGGCCATATCCTTGTTTTTGAAATATAATGAAGTCTTCCAAAGTAATTAAGTAGCTATGAAGTTGAGATGACACAAAATATAGAATCTGTTCAAAGGAAAAACACACAATGTTAATTCAACTAATGTGAAAAATTTTTCTAGAGACAAAATGAATTCTAAATGATTAATTCAGAATTCATAGGAATGATGGAGATTTTAAAATATTCACAAACAGAGATTAAGATAGTATGTCAAAAAGAAACCTGCACTTCAAGAAACACCAAAGGAAGTTCTACAAATTGAAAGGAAAAAACAAGGGAGAGAGAGTTGGAGGAGAGTTTAAAAGCAACTAACAACACAAAAAACAAAAACAAAACAACAGGTGATATACATTAACCTTAAGAAAAATGGCTGAAGTAAGAAATTCATTATGAGTAATAATACTGAATGTTAATGGACTAAATTCACCTATCAAGAGACACAGATTCGCAGAATTGATAAGAAAATATGATCCATCTATATGCTGCCGACAAGAAACACACCTTCTACCCAGGGATTCATGAAGGCTTAAAGTGAATGGCTGGAAAACCATTTTACAAGCTAACAATAGCCAAAAAAAGGCCAGGAGTAGCTATTCTAATATCAGACAAAATAGAGTTTAAATGCAAAACTATTGTAAGAGACAAAGAAGGACACTATATATTAGTAAAAGGGGTAATCTCTCAAGAAGAGAGAACAATCATAAACATATATGCACCTAATCGGGGTGCCTCAAAATATATGAAGCAAACCTTGGAAAAACTAGGTGGAGAAATAAATGCCTCTACAATTATAGCAGGGGACATTAACACACCATTATCATCATTAGACAGAACATCTAGACAAAGAATCACTAAAGAAACAAAGGATCTCAACAATACATTAGAGGACCTGGAATTAATAGACATATACAGAACACTACACCCAAATAACGCAGGATTTACATTCTTCTTGATTGCTCATGAAACATACTCCAAGATAGACCACATGCTAGGCCACAGAACAACTCTCAATGAATTCAGAAAGATTAAGATTCTACAAAGTAATTTCTCTGACCACAATGGAATGAAATTGGAAATCACTAAGTTCCAGAGAAACAAGTTAGGCACAAGGATATGGAAGTTAAACAACACACTCTTAGACAAACAGTGGATCGAGGAGGAAATCTCAAAAGAAATCAGCAACTACCTTGAAACTAATGAAAATGACAACACAACATCTCAAACCCTCTGGGATGCAGCGAAAGCAGTCCTGAGAGGGAAGTTCGTGGCCATAAATTCATATATTAAAAAAGAAGAAAGTGCTAAAATTGAAGACCTAATTGCACACTTGGAGGAACTGGAAAAACAGCAACAAACTAAATCAAAAAGAAGTAGAAAGAAGGAAGTAGCAAAGATTCGAGCAGAACTAAATGAAATAGAGAATAGTAAAGCACTAGAAACAATAAACAAAACCAAAAGCTGGTTCTTCGAGAATATCAATAAAATTGACCAACCCTTAGACAGACTAACAAGGAAAAAGAGAGAAAAGATTCAAATACACAAAATAAGGAATAAGCAAGGGGATATCACTACTGACCCCACAGAAATAGAGTATCATAAGAGGATACTTTGAAAATTATATGCCAACAAGAATGATAATTTAGAGGAAATTGAAAAGTTTCTAGGAACTCACAAACACCATACATTGATGAAAGAAGAAATTGCTGAACTTAAGAGTCCAATTACCAGTAAAGAGATAGACTCAGTCATGAAAAACCTCCCAACTAAGAAGAGCCCAGGACCAGATGGCTTCAAAGCTGAAGTCTACCAAACATCCCAGAAAGAGTTAACACCAATTTTGCTTAAGCTTTTCTAAAAAATAGAAGTGGAAGGAATATTGCCTAACTCATTCTACGATACTAACATTACCCTAATACCAAAACCAAACAAGATACCATAAGAAAGGAAAATTACAGACCAATTTCTCTAATGAACCTAGATGCTAAAATCCTCAACAAAATAATTGTTAATCGCATTCAAGAACATATCAAAAGGGTTATACACCATGACCAACTGGGTTTCATCCCAGGTATGCAAGGATGGTTCAATATAAGAAAATCAATCAATGTAATACACCACATAAACAGATTGAAAGAAAAAATCACATGATCATCTCTATAGATGCAGAAAAAGCATTCGACAAAATACAGCACTCTTTCCTGGTAAAATACTACAAAAGATAGAAATAGAAGGAAACTTTCTGAATATGTTAAAGGGTATATATGAAAAACCCAGAGCCAACATCATTTTCAATGGTGAAATCCTATAAGCCTTCTCTCTGAGATCGGGAACAAGACAAGGATGCCCTCTATCACCACTCCTATTTAACATTGTCTTAGAAGTTCTTGCCCTAGCACTGAGGGAAGAAAAGTACATAAAATGCATCCAGATTGGAAAGGAAGAAGTGAAAATTTCATTATTCGCAAACTACATAATCCTATACGTAGAAAGCCCTGAGAAATCTACAAAAAGCTTCTAGAACTTATAAATGACTTCAGTAATGTTGCAGGCTACAAGATCAATGCTCAAAAATCAGTAGCGTTTCTGTACACCAATAACGAGCAATCTGAGGAGGAAATCAAGAAAAAAATACCATTTACAATAGTAACAAAAAGAATCAAATATCTAGGAATAAATTTATCTAAAGATGTAAAGGACTTATATACAGAAAACTACACAGCACTGTTAAAGGAAATCAAGGAAGAATTAAATAAATGGAAAAATATTCCCTGTTCATGAATTGGAAGACTAAATATCATGAAGATGTCTATGTTACCCAAACTAATCTACAAATTTAATGTAATCCCAATAAAAAGCAATACTATATTTTTTAAGGAACTGGAAAAATTAACCACAAAATATATTTGGAGAGGTAAGAGGCCCCAAATTGCCAAAGGCACAATGAAAAAGAAAAATGAATTTGGAGGTATCACAGTACCTGATTTTAAACATACTACAAATCTACAGTGATCAAAACAGCTTGGTATTGGCACTAGGATAGACCTGCTGGCCAATGGAAATGAACTGAGAGTTCTGATATAGATCCTCGCATATACCATCATCTGATATTCGACAAGGCCACCAAGCCCACTCATTTGGGAGAGAATGGCCTCTTTAACAAGTGGTGGTTGGAGAACTGGATATCCATATACAAAAGAATGAGAGAAGAATACCATCTCACACCTTATGCAAAAATCAACTCCAGATGAATCAAAGATCTAAATATAAGAGCCAAAACCATAAAGACCTTGGAATGTAATGTAGAGAAGAATCTACAGGAACTTGTAATAGGAAATGGTTTCATGAACTTCACAGCAAAAGCATGAGCAGCAAGAGAAAAAATAGATAAATGGATTCATGAAAATTAAAAACTTCTTCACCTCAAAGGATGTTATTAAGAAAATAAAAAGGCAGCCCACTCAATGGGAGAAAATATTTGGCAACCATATATCTGATAGGAGCCTAATATCCTGCATACATAAAGAAATCCTACACCTTGAAAATAAGAAGACAAACAACCCACTTAAAAAATGGACAAGTGACCTGAAAAGACACTTCTCCAAGGAAGAAAGACAAATGGCTAAAAAGCACATGAAAAAATGCTCGACATCATTAGCTATTAGGGAAATGCAAATCAAAACCACAATGAGATACCATCTTACACCCATCAGAATGGCAGCTATGAAAAAAACAGCAGAATATAAGTGTTGGAGAGCATGTGGAGGAATAGGAACCCTATCTATTCTGGTGAGACTGTGGAATGGTTCAGCCTCTGTGGAGGACAGTTTGGCAATTGCTCAGAAAACTAACAATAGACCTTCCATATGATCCAGCAATTCCACTACTGGGTATATACCCAGAAGAAATGAAAGCAAAGACACAAACAGATATATGCACACCAATGTTCATAGTGGCATTGTTCACAATTGCTAAAAGTTGGAATCAGCCCTGGTGCCCATCAACAGAAGAATGGATAAGCAAAGTATGGTACATTCATACAATGGAATATTACTCAGCTGTTAGAAAGAATAAAGTGCTAACACATGGAATAACATGGATGAATCTTGAAGACCTTATGTTGAGTGAAGCAAGCCAGGCATTGAAGGATGAACTGTTTATGACCTCATTGATTTGAATTGAGGAAAGTTAACAGTTTCTGAGAACCACTGAGTGAAAGATAGGCTAACAAGTGAGAGAGAGAGTGAAGGGTAGGTTGCGAGCAATCACCCATATGGGCATAATCTATGGTAAATTGAAAAAGTATAGTTACATATTGAAGTATAAACAGGTGGGTAGAGATTTGGTGGTGCAGGATTAACAGGTGGTTAGATTAGGAAGGGCAGATAAGAATATCCAGGAAATGTAAATATGAATTTTGTCATCCCATGAGCCAAGAGAGGGAAGAGTCATATGCCCCAGGGGGTGGGGAGGAAGGAACAGAAAAGACCAAATGGGGTATTTAGTGGTCATGGGAAATATTCTTCATAACCTTACAGTAATGGACACAGGACATAATAGATATCATCAAAAATTATTAAACTGTACATTCTAAATTGTAAATCATACTGTAAACCATTGACAATTTTTAGTTGATATATCTTACTATCTGTATAACAGTTATAACACTGCTAACATCCAAAAAAAAAAAAAGTGGTTTTAATATGGGTGGAGAAGGGGGCGGGAAGTTGGGTAGGTGGGAGTCTCTAGTATTCCATGTGTGTATTTGCTGTGACTTAAAACTACTTTGAAAATTAAATCAAAATTTCAGAGACACAGGGGAATGAAACTGGGAAGATGTCACGGAACACTGGACATCTGATAATACAGTGATAAAAGGAAAAAAGAATAATTTCTTTAAAAAAAAAAAGTATTTTTTTTTGTTTTTTCCATTTTTTCGAATGTCCCAATCTGCTAATTATATTTTACTTTTAGCATAGTTTCTATTTTTTCATCTTCTGAGTTTCCTTGTACTTATCTCTTGCATTTAAGCTCATCATTATTATTTCTTTTTCTTATTAATTGTATTTTGGTATTATCAGGGCTTCATGTTCAGGAAAGGTTTAGATCACAGAAGGGCTACAAAGGGGGCTGCAGTGGATTATTCGTGGGGGTTGTCTGGGATGGGGGATTCATGGGAGTAAGTCCATCTGAATATACATGAAAGATATATTAAATTGTTCAAATGATCAAGGATGGGACATGGTTATGGTGGGTAAACAATTACTCAATAAATGAGGGAATCTGAATTCCCAGCCTTGAGAGCTCTGCTACATTCCCCAAGGGAACAGAAACAGTCCCCTAAGTGCAGAGGCCGTGTCTGGCAAAAGAGAATGGCACACTGGTGGGTTCTTGGTATTGAGGACTAACCATATGAGTATTTGCACTTCTAATTGAAACTTTGCCTACTGTTATGGGGTGCCTAAGGATTGCAACCTGAGAGCCTCCTTGTTGCTCAAATGTGGCCTCTCTCTAAGCCAAACTCAGCATATGAATGCATTACCCTCCCCCCAACGTGGGACATGACTCCCGGGGATGAGCCTCCCTGGCAACGAGGGATTAATACCAAGTGCCAACGGGCAACATGATTGGAAAAAGACCTTGAATGAAAAGGGGAAAACCTAAAAAGAAATGAATTCATGTGGCTAAGAGACTTCAAAAGGAGTCAGGAGGTCATCCCAGAGGTAATGCTTATGCACACCTCATTAGGATCTCAAAGAACACCAAATTGGATATCACCCCACACAGAGAGACCCCTGAGGGTTCTGGAAAACCCCAGGTCCTATATAAGTAGGGATAGTCCCAGAGATTGATGCCTAATTAGTGGGCTCTTCCGTGGAATCTGTGCTCATGAGAGTGACAGAGTTGGTCTCAAATAAGTCCTCCCTACACATGGTGCAACAGTCCCTTCTATTCAATCCTATATGTGATGCTGGAGTTGCTAGGTGTACATCCAGAGACTGAAGCCTCTGGCCTACCTATGTGCCAGTTGTCCCTGGAATCTCGGTGGAGCTGCAACTCCTACCCTACAACTCAATGGACTCATCCAAGTGGCCTGGCGAGGAGACGACGATGGGCAATGGCCATCCCAGGGAATGGAGAGGGCCTGCAGCTGCAGGTAGGATAAACCCATCCACAGTATATATGGGATATAAGCCCTCTTTCACTTGGTGGTGGAGCGGACATCACCATCCCAGTCCTCTCAGGATTGGGGGAGGATCTGTGGACTAGAGTGGACTTGGTGGTGTTCTGTTGTAGACATATTATGATTCAAGCAATGGAAGAAATTTTAACAGTGAGGTGGAGCTGGTGGCCACTGGACGTTTTTGGGGCAGGGAGAGGAGAGGCAGTTGAAATACAGGGGCTTTTTCAGGACTTGGGTCTTGTCCTGCGTGGTGTTATGGCGACAGATGTAGGCCATTTTCCATCAGCATATACCATGCAGAACTGTGTGGGAGACAGTGTTGTCTATGATGTGAATTGTGGTCCAAGCTCAGTGGCAAGGCCCCAAGATGTGTATATCCATTGCGGGTGTTGTGTCACACAGATGAAGGATGGTGGTGTGGGATGTTGTTGGAGGTGTGGGAGGTGGGGAACATGGAAATCCCTGTAAGTTCTGAGTAACATTTATGTAATCTTAGCACCTTTAAAAATACATATATATATATAT
>JAQZBX010048934.1:0-10510 GCA_029593785.1 Cabassous unicinctus | reverse complement strand
ACTTTGCATCAGCATCCCTTTGGCTGAATAATACAATGACCTATACTCTATGTGAAGGGTCATCCTCTATTCTCTTGAATATCGTTTGCATGTAGTTATGAGAAGGGTAGATTCTCACCCCATGTTGTGATGATATAGTCCATGGTGGGACTGGGTACTGTGTACCTTAATTCAAAGATCAGAATAGTCCTTGCTGTCCCCTCTGTAGTTCCATATTACAAGGTAGATGCTGAGGAGGTCCTGGAGCAGCTCAGCGGCCAGCTCCCAGCCCCCACATCCCTGCTTCCTTTCAATTGTGTGCAGATGTTACCATGTGTTTCCATTCCACTGCCTGCAGAGAGCCTGGCCTGGCCTGACCTTACCTTGAGCCCGAAATGGGGAACCAGCAGCCCCAGATGCTTCTCAGGGTGGGAACTCGGCACAGAGGTTGCTTGTACAGGCTTTTCTCTCAGAGACAGGGTCCCCATGACCCGGGGTTGTATAAATACTCAGCACTCAAAACAGCTCGGGGCCACCATCCACTGGGTTCCCAAGGACCCGGCCATGATGGGCTCCCTTCCCCCTGCTCTTTTGGACCCTTTGTGCTGTGGTAAGTAATAAAGGGCTCATCTGCTGAAAGTTTCTGTTGTGCCGGAGCCTGTGTCCCCAGGACGCAGCATTTACAACTTGCTCCAGTCTCCTCTGGCCTCTAGGTAAAAGCAAAAGGTTTGGTCTTCCATCACTCCCAGGTCTGTCCCCTGGCAGTGCCATCTCATTTCCACCACATAGCAATCCTGGCTATGAAGACATGTCTTCCTTTAAATCATTTGCCACTCTCCGAAATTCAGTCTCATTCAGGGTTTCCTAATCTAGTATCTGAACTGACAACTGTGTGTGGAAGAAGGCTGAGGGATAACACTGCAAGCTGCATAGACTTCCACTATCTCATCGTCTCTCCCCCCCTGCCGCCCCCATCTGCTGCAGTGCCTTCTAAAAGCTCAAATTGACAGCAGGCCATTCTCTCGATAATGACTAAATCCTCGTGAAGTTCCCCACCTTAGCTCCTTGTAAGAATTCTTAATAAAATGTTTTCCAAATCATTACGATTGACTTAAAGCCTTGTCTGTTTTGAAAAAAAAAAAGCTCTCAGATCATAACAAATAGATTTAGAGACGACAAATACTTTAAGCAAGCTTATAGGACACTTTATTGCATTTACACGGATAAAGTCGGATTAGTTCCATGTTACAAATGAGGCAAGTTAGAACAAGAAAAGTAAAATGACTTGGAGAGTCAATATAGTTCCTGAAGGTGGCAGGATGTAAGGGGAAAAAGACTGAAATTTCAATCCTGTTCCTGATAATTGCTTACATGACCCGGGAGAATTTAATTAATCTTTTAGGTTTCCTAAATTTGAAAATATGAACAATGTATTTTCTCCAGGGTTATTATGATAAGTATATGATATAATGTCATGTAAATCATAAGTACATGCATTTTTTAGTGTGTCTTCTCCCTTCTAATTCTCAAGGCAAGAGTTTACCTTCATATCTCTTTGTAATTTGGCACCAATTGTACAAGGCTACCCATTTCAGATGCTCAATGTAAGTTTTTTTATTGCTGTTGTGCCTGATGACAGTTGCAGTTACCTACTATTTTGGATATGACTGCTGTACTGCTCTGTGTTTAAAAGGAATAACCAAGATCTGAGTGTTTCATAGTAATTCAGAGGTTAACTATTGCTTTTGTATAAGCTTTTCCAACAGGATAGAGTTTGCGTATATAATTTCACAAATTATTTTAAAGGAACTCATTTCGATCAATGAGAAAGAAAGGACGATCCTTCAGGAAAAAATACATACTTAAATTATTCAGAGGCAAACTTAAAAAGAATGGAGAGAAGGGACATAACCTTTTTAATTCAAATTCCATTCTCAAATTTTCCATACATGATCTCATTTACTCTTCACAACTCTTTTTTTTCTTTATTAGAGAAGTTGTAGTTTTACACAGCAATCATTCATAAAATACAGGATTCCCATATACCACCTATTTCAGTTTGCTAAAGGCTTCTGGTAACAATATATCAGAAATGGATTGGATTTTACAATGGGAATTTATCAGGTTAAAAGCTTACAGTTCAGAGGCCATGAATATGTCCAAATCAAGGTTTCATCAGAGATGCTTTCTTTCTGAGCGGCAGCTGTGGGTGACAGGCACATGGCAGGCATCTACTGGTCTCTGCCTTCTCTTCCAAGTTCCGTTCCTTTCAGCTGGTGCTGCTGTCTTCTTTGGGTCTCGTTGCTTCAGCTTCTGGCTTCCTCTCTGAGCTTCCAGGAGTTTTTCTCTCCATCTCAGTGCCCTTCTTTGGCTGAAGTTTTTCATTACTCTGTGTATAAAGGACTCCAGTAAGAGGATTAAAACCCACCCCAAGTCATACCCTACTGAAGTGTCCAATCAAAAGGAAGGTCCCTTAATTGAATCTAACCAAAAGTTCCCATCTACAATATTTTTACATGCACAGGAATGGATTAATTTTAAGAACAGGATTTTCTGGAGTCCACAAAAGACTCAAACGGCCATACCATGGACTAGAGTGGACTTACTGGTATTCTACCATAGACTTATTATGACTCTAGCAATGGAAGAAATTACAACATTGATGTGGAGGCAGTGGTCACTGGAGGCTCTGAGGGCAAGGAAAGGGAGAAACAGGTATAATACGGGGACATTTTCAGGACTTTGGAATCGTCCTGAATGACATTGCAATGACAGATACAGGCCATTATATATCTTCCCATAACCTACAGAATTGTATGGGATAGAGTATAAACTACAATGTAAACTATAATCCATGCTCAGTGGCAATGCCCCAAAATGCGTTTATCATTTGCAATGAATGTACCACACTAATGAAGGATGTTGTTTATGTGGGGAAATGTGGGAGGTATGGGGAGCGGGGCCTATGGGAATCCCTATATTTTTTTATGTAACATTTATGTATCTTAAGTATCTTTTAAAAAATTAAAAAATATATTTAAAAAAGAAAACTGCCATACCACCCTATTATTAATGCCTTGCATTGGTGTGGGATATTTGTTACAATTGATGATAGCACATTTTTTAAAAATATGTTTTTATTACAGAAGTTGCGAACTTACAAAACAATCATGCAAATGTGCAGAATTTACATATAACACCCCTTCACCAACACACCACACCATGGTGGAACATTTGTTATAGATTATGAGATAGTATAATCAGACTAGTACCATTAACTATGGTCCACAATGTACATTGGGCATATTTTTTCCATACTCCCCTATTATTAACACAGTACTTCTTTAGCATTGATGCAAGAATATTACAGTATTGCTGTTAACTATAGCCCACAGGTTACACTAATTGTGTTTTTCCCATGCTGCTCCACATTCCCACCACCCTGAAATAGTGATGTACATCTGCTCTAGCTCACAGAAGGACACTCTTGCATCTGTACCATCAACCACAATTCTCATCCCCCTCTGGGTTCACTGTGTTAGTCAGTCTCTAGATTATTCTCTAGCTTTCTTTCAGTTGGCATTTACATCCTTAGACTACCCTTTCCAGCCACAATCCCATTTATAAACCAGCTGCTACTCTCTATAATGTGTTACTGAGGATAGCACAGTTTTATAATTGTACTATTAACTATAGTCCACAGTTTAACTTAGGGTTCACTATGTAATGTACTTCCATGGATAGTTAAAAAAATTTTTTTTTCTGTTACCATATAAACAATCTAACATTTCCCCCTTTAATCACATTCAGATATATATTTCTGTGCTTTTAATTACGCTCCTTACAACAATCTTTGGATTAAAAAAAAAATAGTGTTTTAGGCACTAGGCAATCAATTGATGCATTTGGCCCAAATGCACAAGTTCACATAGCTAGGAAATGGAAACATTAGAACACAAAGTCTCAGTGAGGATCCACATTTTCTTCATTGCAGACTACAGAAGGAGTTTTGACGAGGTTAGATGGAAGAACCCGGGCCTATAAAGTAAACCATGGTAGTCTTTTCAGCGCTTGATCCCAGGACTCACCCTCGGCACGCTTTCCTCGCCACTCAGGACCCTCCTTAGTCCGATGTACTCTTCCCAGAGGACTCCTGCGTCTCAGTGAAGGATCAAGCTAGACTGCAGGAGGTGGCTGTACCAACCTGAACTCCTCTGAGAACCTTCACTGTGTAGTGGGCTCTTGAACACTGAAAAGCCTCCAAGACTCAAAGGGCAAGATTCCCAGAGTGAAACTTCAGACATAATGACTTTGAGAGGGGTTTGAGAACTTGAAACATATAATCCCATAATTTATCTATCTTGAAGGTCAGTCAAGAGAGAAACGGGCAAGGAGAGGAGGAAAGGTGTACACTGGTGGATGGAGTCTAAACAAAAAGATCAAAAGATTCCTGGAAATTCTAGCACGCTTTGAAGACCCCCGGTCTTCCCCCCCACCCCCCCAGCCCCGGCCCCTCCACACGCATTGCTTTGAGAATTCCACTACTGAATTTCTGTCACAAAATCTTTGAAAGCAAGAACAAGAGCAAAAAGACCCAGAACATTTCATTTCTGTTCCAGGCAACTTTAACATTTATTCTAGGACCCTCTCTCTGAAACAGTGGAAGTGGCAGAATGAAGAGTAAATGTTATATCCACATACTGTCTGTAGTGCTGAACAATCACAGTTTTGAGAATGAAAAACCACCAACATCAGAATGCCTGGTTTAAATGAAATTGTGGATATTTTCCAGGTATTTTAAAACCGAGACAAGGAAAACACTTTAGTTACATGTTTTCTCAATATACGGAAATGATCAAATGAGGGGCAAAGGCACGGCTGAGAAGGAATCGATACAGTGCAGTCGATGATATCACCTTCTCCTCTTGGTACCCGAATTCAAGACTTATTTGTGGGTAAAATGATTACTTTTAGTTTTATAATCACTGCACAGCTCGCTGGTCTTTTTGTGAAGAAAATATTAAAACTAGGAATGGTTTGAGTTTACAGATGAAGACAAATGCATTGGCTTGCATTCTAAAGAGGCTGCAGAGTTTGTGCTTGTGTGTGTGTATGTGTTTTGGGACTGCTTAGTGTAGACCACTTGTGCTTCCCACTCCGGTAGACTAAAATTTTTATATTTTAATTTTTTAATAACTTTCCCATAGAAAACTCGCAGAACCTAAACAGAAACAAGTACATATGTGTAAAATACATGTAAACATATGGTAATTCATAGTGAGCAGTTAAATAGGAAAATGGCAAAAATTAGGAGAAAGGGAAAGAATCACAGGACTTTACAGTTAGCAGAAGCATTAGCCCAAACACTGTGTTTTACAGCCAAAAAAAAAGGAGTACTCGAAGTGAAGTCGTTTTTCCAAAAGCACCAAGCTAGGAAATACTATTGAGCCTGGTCCTTGTAAAATTTAATTTCACTGGGGAATGATTATCAGTGGAAGTAACTGGGGAAAGCCACCAACTTTCCAGTACTCTTGCCATCACTGAAGCTAAATAAATGTATCTTTGAATTTTCATGATCATACTTGGTACAAGAGGGACAAGTGAATCTCCCCTCCCCCCACTGATCTAGTGACTTGTCGTATCAGACTATTAAAAGCATTTCTGCTCTAGGTTTTCTTTAATGCAGGAGGAAAGCATTATTAATGACCATTCAGAATGTCACTTCATCTAGTTCTGGCCCTAGCTTTGCAAGCTCTCTACTGTTCTACAAGGCTTGGGAAAGAGCCAGGTGTGAGACAGCCTTTCAAGCTGGTCATAAAAGTCATAGTCAATAAAACCTGTGGTTTCCCCCACATGGATTCCTGTTGGATTCACCTTGGGAGAATCTGGGAGGTGTTTACTGAGGTGGTTTCTTTTTCTCCATCATAATCCAGTTTGCAACTCCTAAAATATGGACCAGAACAGATGGGAAAGCCTTTCTCCATTTGGATATTCTCTTATCTTCTCCTCGCCTTCAGAGAGTGAATGGATAGAAAAGGAAAATAATATTTTTTTAAGCATTTAGCATATATTGGTATGGTGCATATATGGTTTCATTTACCCAAAAGGTCTATGAAGTAGATACCATTATCCACACTTTCAGATGAGGAAACCTACACTTAAATTGTTTTTTCTCAAGGTCACTTACTTAGAAACTGGTAGACATCGGATTCAAAGCTGGTACTTTTGACTCCAGGGGTTTTCAACATGTGGTCGCAGGATGCACCCGCGTCACTTGGAACTCACGTGGAACTTGTTTGAAACGTCCACTCTTGGCCTCATCCTACGCACACTGAATCAGAAACTCTGGGGCTGGGCCAGCAATCTGCCCTGCACAAGCCTTCCAGGTAATTCTGGTGCACGCCAAACTCTGCAGTTCATTTGGTGCCCCTTCAATGCAGCTACTTAATTGTGAAAGGAGAGAATTCCCAAAATTTCTCATTCTTCCCATCGGATCATTTACAGCATGGCTTATCTCCTGGCTCAGCTTTATTTGTCACAGTTAGTTTCCTACCTCATAACCATTCACTTCTCTGTCTTCTAAGTCCATTAACAAAAGGGATAGTACTCTGCCCATTTAACAGTTAAAGTTATTACTTGATTAGAAGAAAAGGGAAAATGTTCAACATTTACTTATAAAGTTTCTCAATGAGAATAGTTACAAAATCTGTATTTACATTCAAATTGTAACAGGTTCCTTTTATTATTATTTTTAAATGGAGAATGTCCCATGTTTGGACACTTGAAAGGAATGCATATCTGCTGTTGTTGAATGGAATGTTCTACAGTGTCTCACTCCAAGGATGTGTGCTCTTCAGTCAGTGGAGAAAGGCAGGTGAGGTGGTTTTTAAATGTTTATGCAGCAATGGACTTAGGTCAAAAGGTCCAAGTTTGATTCACTTCCTTGTCTTTTAGTAGGATGTAACATTCTACAAATCACTTGATCCCTTAAAGCCACTGTTTCTTCATCACTGGAAAGAGGGCCAATAATGACAACCTCTCAGGGTTATCGCATGGTATAAATGAGATTATTTATATAAAAGGCCTTTGCAAAAAATAAGTGATTATTTTGTCTTCTGCTTATATCCTTTGAGCTCCCTCATATGCTTTACTCTCCCTAGATAGGCATTTACATTTAGGGAAAATGAATCATATGGCCCAAATACTGACCCCTCTAGTAACCATCAGTTTTTGGTATGTGACATTAAACACGTCAAACAATGACACTTTTAGCAATCATGGTAACATAGTCTCAAAGATTTTCTAAGATTTTCCACACATGCAACTTTTCTCAGCCATTAGCATTTTTATTTGTCCAATTAAAAAATGTCTAGTTTTACCTAAACTATCCTGTTTGTATTTCTGTGCCCACATCACACAATTGCAGTTAAAAATAAAACCACTCCTCTTCTTCAGTTGCTACACTTTTCAGACGTCCATATGTTGTCATATGAGCACCCACTGAGACTTAATTCAGTTGTTACAGGAGTTTAGGGATGCCTTTATCCTTTCAGGAAGTGAATCCCTCCTTGCCCTTCATCATGCCATTACTCATCTCTCTGGTCCTGAGAGCCAACAGTATTTCTGGTACTGCTTAGCTAGGATCCTGAGCTGTAGAAAGTAGTTTACCTAGAAATGGATTAACAAAAAACACAGTGCAGGCGTGCAGTGCTCCCAGCATGGCAGGTCAATGCAGAGGAGCAGTCACAAAGCAAGCTGGTGAGAAGTCACCAGGGCCCTGCATTACCCTAATCCAATTTGGTTCATATTGTGCTAAGTAACTCACATTTGGTTCTTGATATAAATCAAGACGTTTCCAATCATTTACAAATCAAAGGGAAAACCCCCCTCCAGTAACCTAGTAATAGGCTTCATCTACAGCTGATTATATGAAGAGTGCAAGAGTGCTCAGTAGGTACATTCAAAAACAGGTAGGGAACCAAAGATTAGATAAGGAAAAGATAAACCCTGGACCCACCTATTTCTCTGCAAACACCAACTGAGAAAATCTTGACACTAGATGGCAGCAGTGCCACATGTTTTCTTTCCAAATTTAAATGGCCTGGAAATTTTGGGGGGAAAAATTGCAATATTAATACACAAATACAACCATATTACAAAATGAGCCTATCTTACTTGACAGCCATTTCCCAACCCTCCTCATACTTTTATGATCAAGAAATAATTTGGCATTTTTTTTCTAAGTGTGAAACCTTAAGCTGCACTAATCATTTCAACTTGCTAATATAAGATCTGGCCAAAGAAAATACTCCATAGAAATAATAGCAAAAATGGGTTGTTACTAGTTAGTGGAATCATTGTTTCTCGCAAATTTGAATCAAATAGATTCTTTGCAACTTGGAGAAAGGAGATGGTATTACAAGCTTTAACGCAAAACAAAGCTAAGAGAAAATCAACCTGGAGCATGCCACAATTATGTGCGAAGGTGTTCAGATTCACAGGTGATACTGAATGTCGCTGATTGGGATCCTAATAAAGTAAAAATCATCTATGAGTTCTAGCCCAGAGTGGTTGCATTTTGGAAATGTTTTTTAATGGCAGAAATCCTTCTTGATGACACGAGTCATTAGGAATGGCAGTGCAAAGACAAGACACCGTTTCTCAAGGAGAAGTCAGCTCTTTAGCTCCTAAAAGAGATCAATTTTTCCTGATGAGGAGCTCGAAATGAACTATTGGAGCACTTAATGGGTCTTAAAAAGCATTTTTGTTCATTTGCTGAGTTATAGATACCATCTGGGGTCTGATTTTAAATCACAGAGGGGGTGACCTCTACCAGCCTAGTTCAGTCTAAAGAATAGAACTCATGGTTTCCTCTGGGAATTCTCCTGGAATTGAGCCATTCTGTCTTGCTATTTTCCTTCCAGGGATAACTGTGGCAAAATAGAGCTCTGCAACTGTGGAAAATGCAACTCATATCTAAGGCTGCAACTTTCAGAGAAGTAAATTGAATTCCTCACATTGCCAGCTCTTTTCCCTAAGAGAAAGAAAAGATTTTTGATGGTAGCTTCAGATACTCATGGTAGAGCATAACAAGACTGAGGACATCATGGTTGGGTGGTTAAATTTCAAGGTTGTAGCTCTGAATTTTCTAGATTCACTATGGCCTTCTCATATAGTGTAGAGACCACAGAGGGCAGGGTGAATCTAAGAAAATTAAAGCAGAGATGTAAAATATGATGAAATAGCTTATTTAATCCTGAAGACTGAGACAAAATGCAGGTGTGATGAGCTACCCTGACAGATTGCCACTGCCAACCCTGGGCCCTCCATTCCACCAAATTATTCAATGGTGGGATGACACCATATTTAATAGAGTTGGTATCCTATAATATCTCAGAGCTTAGGGTATTATACTCTCTTACAAAGGCGTGTGGCTTCCCTTGTTCTGGTCCCTCCAATTCTCTAAAGGAATTACTTGAATTTTTTTTTGTCAAGAATGGCCTTTAAATGCCCCTTTGTCAATCCTACCCCTCACCTATGGTTTCTGTTTTTCCCTTCTTAACTTCTTCCTTCCTTCCTTTAAAATGCCTTGCCTTCATATTTCCCAGAGCCTGCAGAAATACCTCTTCTACTTGGGGAGCTGGATGAAATTCAGGTTGATTGTACGGAGGACAGCTGTTCCAGAACTCTATTCTGCCCAGCTTCATCTCCGCAGAGTCAGCCGAAAGAAAGCCCTGTCTTTTCACTCTTCAGGTCCCTTTCCATCCCAATGAAATTTATACACAGTTGCAAATGAAGGTGATCCTTCATATTTCCCTTTTCATAGCCAGACCATAATATCTCTTCCAAAGACACTTCATAATGTTGGATTTAATGTGAACCTGAAGTTTATGTATGGACAACCCTGTCTCAATCATACGTCAGGAAATCGGAAAATCGTCATAACTCCTTGTAAATAGTCATCTTGCCAAAGATGATTTCCATTGTTTAAAAAAAAAAAATGTTCATTTTCCTTTCTTGGAGTTAGAACATGTGCCCTTCCTCCTTCCACCTGCATTGTTTTTCCAAGTTATGCAAGGGGTCTCTCTCTGGTTAGCAAGGGAAGAGTGACCCGCGGGTACAGCGGCCAGATCCCTCCAGTTTGCCCGGAGCCGCCTGATGGCCTCGTTTCTCCCCCGGGAGCGGCGTGGGCTTCCCCCGCCCCGGTGCCCAACAAGTCTCCCGTCCACAGCGTGCGCGG
The DNA here is from genome assembly GCA_029593785.1 of Cabassous unicinctus. Lineage (NCBI taxonomy): Eukaryota > Metazoa > Chordata > Mammalia > Cingulata > Chlamyphoridae > Cabassous > Cabassous unicinctus. The sequence continues at coordinate 291 of JAQZBX010048934.1, read as the reverse complement.
ACGCGCTGGAGGCAGAGCTGAGCACGACGCGGCGAGGGGGCCTGCGGGCCCGATGGTCCCTGTCTGGGATTGCGCCGTGCCCAGCCTCCTTCCCCTCTCCGTGGGCAGGGATGGTTGAGTCCAGCGCCACAGCAGCGGCTCCTTGTGCGGGGAGCAGCCTGTCTCCTGCGCTCTCCGCCTTTTCTCTCTAGACGGAATCTCTCCCTCCCCCGAGTGTCTCCCCCCGCCCCCCCCCAGCTTCTCCCACTCGCTGGCTCTGCCTCCAGCTGCCTCCTCTCCAGGTCTCTCCTG
>JAQZBX010048933.1:0-20046 GCA_029593785.1 Cabassous unicinctus | reverse complement strand
AAAAATCAACAATATCCTCCCCAAATTGAGACTATTTAAATTGTCATCACTGTTACTACCTTAATGCCATCAGACTCCAAATATTTGCTAAGTCCCAGTTCATCCAGTGCAGTAGTATCAGGGACTCCACCATTCCCAACTATAGGGTTGGCCATTGTGAGAATCTGTCCCTTGTAGGCAGGGTCAGTGAGAGCTTCAGGGTACCTGGGTAAAGATGCCAAAATTTTATCAACAACAAATTAATGTAAATACAAAACTACAATCTACATGCAGGCTCTGAGTTATTGGACCCTTGCAATTCAGAGAAGATGAGGTTAAAATCCTACAAGTCTGTCTCCAGGTTTTAGCAAGCTAAGAACATTTTATGATAGCCTATGGAAATTAATCTCATGATATAACCGACATGAAAAGACATGAACGCATTTGCGCATATTCACATATAAATTTTATTTCCTCAAAATTGTCCTTCATAGTCTTAATTTTTAAATATTGCCCTGATGACCGCATCCAGATAGTTTGAAGCTTTCCCTCAGTCTCCCAATCATCAGTGAATCCAAACTTAAGTTTCTATTGAGAGTTGCCATTTTCACCAAAATATTATCTGTCAAAAATTGGAAAGTTGCTTTTTTAAAATGTCCTTTAGGAGTCTAAAGAATATCCTGATAGCGGTGATGGTGGTTGCATGATGGTATGCATTTATCAAAATTCACTGAATGCTTAGAATGGGTACGTTAAATTATATAAAAGTAAACCTCAATAAAGTTGATTTTTAAATTCTTTTAGTTTTATAAGGTAGCGTGTAGGTTTGGGAGTTATTAACAACTTAGAAAAACATTCTTTCCCTGAAACAGGACCTGAAACATGTCTGAGTTCTAGATTGAAAGAATCTGAACAGGGATTTTAAAGTAATGATACAGAACTAGGGAGGAATACAGGAGGACTTTACTGTTTAGAAAAATATTTAATATATAAATTTAAGAAACATTCCCAGAAATACCAGGAGCTATTTGCATCTATTCCATACATTGGAATACATTTCAAGTGAGTTTTTATTTCCTCTTACATTTTCCCATTCTGTAGAATGAATAAAACCAAATCCTTCTCGTGGATTACTGCTGACAGTGGATTTAGGTGCTGAGGGGGACAGAATCGACAACCTTGAAACCAATAAAGTTCAGCTCAGGCAGTAGTCAACATAAATTCTTCAACCCTACCCAGACTAACTCCTCAAAGAACTAATTTTGTCAATAGACTGCTTAGTTTTTCAGCTCAGCTCTCCCGAAAGCAACTAAAGCACTGTGGTATTTATCCACAGTCTCCACCAACTGACTACTCAGATGCCTCTCACCTGTCAGGAACTGATAATTTTTAACCATCTTAAAACCCATATAAATGCACTTCTTGAAGATGAAAAACAAAATGACCCCTTTAATTATCAACCACGTTGCTGAGTGAGCCACACAAAGAATGAAAGCTGCATTTCTCAATGGAAAATAGTGTCGATGGGCTAATCTAATAAATGAATGCCTTTTTCTACATCAAAAAATATCTTTAATTAATTTAACTTTACTTCTCTTTCTTCTTTACCTTCATAAGAGAACTGATCATTCCTTTTCAACATATGCTCATAATAATCTCTCCAGTAAATGAATAAATACAGCTTGTCCTAGAGAACTGCAGTGTTGAAAGCAAATTAATCCATCAGGTCCTGTTTGACTTTTGTGATGTGACAAGATTTATTACCCATAATCTATCACAGGGAAGAAAACTCTAGTGCCCTCCATCATTCTGATCTATATTAAACAGTTGTTTGTTGGCAGGTATATTAACACAGCTAGTAATTAGTGCTGTCGAAAAGCTTAAATAATTGCCTGGTGAAGCAAAACTTTGCAAACAGATTTCATACACTGTAATTTAATGTTCTCCCCAGTGGAACCATTTTTAAAAAACACCTAATATTCTTCATTTCACACAGAGAACCAAGAGTTTAGAGAAGTTTGTACATTAATAATATAGAGAGGTTTGGTCAATCAATATCTACAGCACAACCCTCCTGTCTTTACAAGGCTAACTCGAATTCCCTAAAGAACTGATCAAATAATTTGCAGACAGGGTTATCTAGTAGAATATCTAGTGGAAACCTCTTGAAACACTTAATCTAGTCATTTTTAATGACTCATACTACTTTACAACCCCAGCTGTAAAATACTATCCAATCCAGCTCCTTCACTTTTTAAGTGGGGAAGCTAGGACTCAGAGAGGCTAAACGACTTTCTCAACATCACATACTCAGGTATCATTAGCATGGAGACCAGAACTTCAGCCTCCAGGTTCCCAGATGAACAAACATTTGTTGACTAGGTACGACTGGCTACAAAGTTTCTTTAGCGACTCTTGTCTTAATTGTTCTACATCTGTTAACAGATCTTAAATACTAATTTGGGTCACAATGATAAATATTGAAAACATAAGATCTACTCACCTGCTTTCCCACTGATTATCCTGATATTGATTTTATCTGTTATTTCCCCTCTCTTACCAGAGTGCAAAATTATATAAATAGCCAAGGACTTTTATGTCCTCATGGTATTTCAAATCAGATGGGCAAATTGACTCAACTTACCGAATGGCACTGGAAAGTGTAACCATCCTTCCCCTGCTCCAATTTTTACCTTAATCTGCTAAATACCTCCTCCGGCAGAAGCCACCTGGCAATCACTCCTAACTTGTGTCCTCTTAACATAAGTTTCTAGAATTATGTTCTTTTTTTCCCAGGGGACCACCAGAGTTCTTACTTTCTCTTTCATTGATCGCAGCAGGGAGTCCGTTGTCTATGCCTCCTTTCAGGGATGACAGCATTAGACTATGCGCAAAGCACAGTACACTTGCAGGCCAATATAGAGTCTTAATACATTGGGGTGATTTCAACTGGCCTAATACCATCCAGCTATTCTTCTACAGGGAAGAAGCAGAAAGCCTTGGAATAGAAACATTACTCACCCTCCCAGGCCAGTGTTAAAAACCACTTCACCAGCAGCAGAGGATGGATGACCAAAGGAGTAACCTTTCATCTTAGTTCCATCTTCCAGGACAATGTGTGCTGTCTGTGCCTAAAGAAACAGTTTCATGATTCTTAACTGAATACAAAATATGAAGCACTGCTAGTTGAAAAAAGAATTTCAAAGGTCCAAATCACAAGCTTATTAAATAATGTGCAGTATATTTGATGAAACCATAATGCCCAGATTTAGAGTTGCTCTCCTGTTACATGTCATTTTTCTTTAAATGAATAGCTTTTGTCCCTGGCAGGATTTTGATTTGTTTTGCTTGAGAGAGGAACTGAAGCATATCAATACGTTGTCTATTCTTAGTCTATCTGTATAGTTATTGACAAGCCAGAAATACTTTAGTTCAGCTGAAAATGCTATGTGTCTAGCTTTTTCCCCCTTAATATTCCTTAGCTTTGCTCAAATATAGCTTTAAGGGAAGTTCATGAGTTTGCAGAAACATTGTGAATTGTACCGTACAACTCATCATCACTCTGGGGTTTAGAGCTAGAAGGAATCTTCAAGATTATCTATCAAACTGTGTTCCACAGAGCTGTTATGTTTGATGGCACTGTCCCAAGGGCTGCTCCCTCCACACTAGCTTTATAGTCATGGGGAAGCTGAAATTTTATCACTCTATTAATACTGATACAAAAGCAAGCACTGTGTAACACTCTAAAAGCTTTTTATTATAGTTAATTATTTCCACGTCTGGTTCCTGCTTTAGAATATAGGCATTCTGAGTTCGATTACTTTGCCATATTAATCTTTGAACAGCTTCTATAAAAGTCTTGGCTGAGAAGGGGGACAATTACAGGAATTTACTTAAGAAGAAGTTTCATAGAGAAAACAATTTAGATCTAATTCTCAATTTTCATAAAATTTAGGAGACAAAGGAATAGTTAAACCACGCCTTTGGGTGCAAAGTCTAAACTCCCTATGAACTCTATAAAACAAGTTATTTACTTTCTTCAATTAATTAATTGTAAGGAAACTAAAGAGAGAAGAGAGATGGAGAGAAAATCAATAGACACACAAATCTATTGCAACATATGGGCCTTAAATGGAACATAATTTTAAAAAATAAACTTTAAATGAAAACATTTATGAAATAATTAAAATTTAAATAATAAATTCATATTGCTATTAAGTGTAAATTTTATATGTAATGATGGTATTTTGATTATATTTGTAAGACTTCCTATTTTTTAAGATTGTTGTTAGGAAGCATATTAAACCCATCTTGAAAAGTGGAATTATATATGCATATGTGTATGTATTTACGTGTGTATAGGTCAAGATAGATATCTGTTGTATCAACCCCCAATAACTTATCACATGGTTATCAATACAAATGCTACAAAATGTAGGATATGATTATTCAGTGATACATAGTTATTGCTCTTCTCTCTTGTTACCAAATTACAGCAAATAACCTGAAATTAGAATAGGGGAAGATTTGGAATTGCATATAAGGATAGATTTAGTGATGTCACCCAAATTGATGAATCTTAAAGCCAGGTTTTAATAGTTCAAGTTTCAATTGTTTTCTATACACCAGCTTATCTATCCTACTCTATATCCTGGAGGTCATTAAGATAAACTGTTTTCATATGATATTTATTCCGTTAAGAATGGATTAATTATCCAAATAGTTCACCATTACTTAGATATCTCCATTGGTGGCAAAGTCACTATTACCCTAAGGCAGCCCAGATTATTCTTGAACATTTCTGTTAGAAAGACTGTCCTCCTTCTCTTTACCTTCAATCCTTAGATCCCAGCTAATTCATCTCTCTGTAACTACCAGTTCTTTGGATATTTGGAAGAGGACTATTGTGTTTCTAATATCGTTTTCTTCTTCAGTCCAAGAATGATCGTGAGAATTTCTACTCTAAAAATCTTCATGCAATAGACAGAAACTAATTCTACAAGGTTAAATGCAGTCATTGAGATAGAAACCTAAAAAATTCTTGACTTGCCTTACATTACATCTCTAAGATTGGAACGATAGTATCTAATCCTTTTGTATTCTGACCACCCCACCTTCATTTCTGATACACATGTGAGTGCACACACACACACATACCAAAACCTTGGTATGGAGCAGGTTTTACTCAATAAATGATTTCTAGATAGCTGTTTTTATGCTCCCCTAGCTTTAAAATGGCACTCAGCTTTTCACATGTTAAAACAGAAAAAAAACCTCCATTTTCCATCCATATAAATTTCCCTGTAGAAAATAAGTGAGGTATCTCTTTTGGGCCCAAAGCATCCAAGTCTCTTTTTTATTTTTTATTTTTTTCCAAATGCATTGATATTAGAATGATTGCTCTTCAACAATAGTGTTTCAATTATCTTTAAACGAATATGCCAGGTTCCTAAATCTTGCTTATGTGTGAGTGTACACACTGACTGATGTTACATACAAACCTTTCTTAATATTTCCTATTAAAATCAATAAGATAAGTTTAAAACACCCTTCTAGACAGGTAAGTTTATTTTTTTAAACAGGAGGTATACCACATGGACTTCAAGTTTACCATTTTGAGAAAGATTGAACAAAGTGCTTTATTGCACATTGTGTGTGTGTGTGTGTGTGTGTGTGTGTGTGTGTGCTCCATGGGCAGGGTTAACCAAAGAACTTGCTCCTTTACTTGGCTTATCTACTATCATCAAGGAAAAGTTTTATCTATAGCCTTGGAACCAGTATTTGAGATTTCAAGCTTAAGATTTTATTTTTAAGTAGTTATTGTTTGTCTTCTTAGCTATTAAATTACAAATCTTTTAGATTTACACAGAACAAAAGAAATCATACTAATTCAATAACAGAATTATCAAGACAAAACTTACCTGGCAAAGGTCAACTTAAAGCACAAGTTCTGAATTCTCCTTCTATAGCTAGGAAATCACCTTCGCATGTCACTTCATCTAATAACCTGATGTTCTTTTTCTATATTCTATTTTAATTTGTCAATTTTATTTGTCTATGTATCATTCATCAAGAGGTAGATGATTTTAGGAAGTAAAAGTAATAATCTTTGGTGTATTTCAAAAGATTATCACATGCTATTCACATGTTGATGGTTCTCAATCAGGGTGTGTTTGTTGGAAAAACTCCATATATAACTTTGACAGGTCTCACTAGTTGAAACTCCTTGGTTCAAATAATGAAAACAGACTGTCAAAAAATATTTTTTACTGGAAGTATTATTTTCTGTTCTTGAGGAAGTCATATAAAACATACATGCTTTCATAAAATGGAAAAAAGGAAGGAAACATGTTCTTAAATAATATGTAGCTTTGATAGAACCTAAAATACCTAAAAATGGAAAACTTGGGTTTGGACTGAGATTTTGAACTGTTTTCTATATACCAGTTTATCTATCCTACTTTATGCCATACCTGCCCAAATATCATCTTTTATTCTATTTTTCTTCAGCTTTTCTCTGTTCTCATCTAAGAATTTCAATTTGCCCTATCTCTGTGTTAGACATCATGTAATTATTTTAAATAGAAGTGAAAATCAACATAGGTAAGTTCAACTATTGTTAGCTTAGTCCTGCAATTCTATTTGGTATTTTTCTTCCTCTCTCCATGGGACTAGCTTTGAACTTTGCTTACCGTTTTTGAGAGAGACACTTGAGAAGCATTTACTGTTGCCTGAAATAGTCTCTGAGCTTGTGTTCAGTATGTCTTTTTGCTCCTTTAATTACATTTTTTGTTCTTTTTGGCAGCTTTTATAGATCTTCCAATCCTCTTTTCACTACACATTATATTGTTACAAGGCTTCTATTTATTGTCTATACTACCCTTTATATTCCTCTTAACTACATTGGCCTCTGATGAGTTTAAAATGATGAGACCAATTGACTTATCTATGAATTGATGGAGGAGCTCTGAACAAAGAGCCATTATTTGGAATACCCTCTTTTAGCTAACAGTTCCCCAAATGCTATTTCATTTCTATGAGTCCGAAGAAATCACCTTGTTATCATCATAAGATATTTTAGTAGCCTCAGTTATAGGAGAAAGAGGTCCAGAGGCTAGGAAATAGATTATAACATTAAGCTACAATTTAAGTATTTACTGCCAAAGTACTTTGGTACTTTGAGAGCTGAAAGCACAGAGGAAGACTTAATAAAGAGAAGTGGGTACACTTTGTAGAATGTCAGGAAAAGTACCAAAGGATTATTATATAAAAGTGAGTTTTACGAAATACAGGACCTCCATCACGAAACACTGGTCTTATGTGCATAATGAAAATATGTGTGCTAATAGGACCGTTATATGGTCAACTCACAAACATCTTTCGGCTCATTCCAAGTGCTAAGCACCTTTCTAGGCTCTGAAGATACATGGATAAATGTTCCCAGTCCCCCTGTTTAGCAAAGGAGCTAGAAATGTGCATGTATTGTAAAACAGAGGAAACTTGAAGAAGAGTATTATTGAAGCATCACTGAAACATCCTAGAGAAACAAAGATAAATCAGACATCGTCCTTTCCTTTGGGCCCTTGCTCTTTGATATAAGGGTTTGCCGCTTCTTTTCCAAATGTACTTTAAGTAAATAAACTTAAAATTTAAAATGATCCAAGTCAAAATTTGAAGTTAAACCTCAAAATTTAAAGATTTCTTCAAGTTTTCTTTCAAGTGTCATCTTCTTGGCAAGGCCTACTTTGATGCCCGCCTCCCATTTAAAATTGTAATATGCCCCCCAGGACTCCCGTCACCTCCCAGTCTGCTCTTCTTCAGGGCACTTATTGCCTTCTAATGTGCTATATAATGTCTTCCTTATTATCTACCTTATTTCACTAGAAAATGAACATCATGTAGGCAGAGAATTCTGAGGTGTCCCCAGTGCCTAGAACAGTGCCTGGCACAGAGCAGAAAATTATATATATTTTTTTATTGGATGAAAAAATGAATATATTGAGTGTTATCTAAAGAAAATAACTTATGCAAAAGAAATACTGTAAAGCTTCATTATACATTCCGTTTGTAGATTTCCCTAGCTTTGAATTTAAAAATAAGCAAGTAACTGAGTTGTCTTTTCATTATATTATGTTTAGTAGCACATTTCCATAATACCTTATGGTCTTATATAAGGAAGGAATATGAGTGGGTGAGAAGTGGTAAAGAAGGGTAAGTTTACCCCTAAATGTGCATAGTGAGTGCGAAGTATATGAGAGTTCAAATACATATTGTGTAGAAATAAAATGATTATCATGATAATCAAAATAGATAGATAAATAAATAGATAGAAGATATAAGAAAGGTGACAAAATGTTAAATGGTAAATCTGGGTTTCTGGATAGGGGATACATTGGAGTTCTCTGTATTGGTATAGTATTATTTTTGCAACTATCCTATAAGTTTGAAATTATTTCATAATTAAAAATTTAACCAAAGATCATTCAAGTAATTTATTTCACATGAAAGAGAGCTGAGGATGCCTGGATTATATAGCAAACTATCTCATTTCCTATTTCAATCTGCAAATATAGACAAAGAATGAAACAGTTCTCCTTATTCCATGTATTATAAAACATGGGGGTCTGGAAGAAAACACTGTATTCTTCTATTTAGTTTTTGAATGACTTCCATAAATGAATCTTGTAAAATCTTTGTACATTTCTCATACTATTCTGACAAATTTTTGCAATAGCAAATTCAACTAAAAGGCCTAAGTTAAATTCAAAAAGATAAAAAATTATTTAGAACCCTGAAAACTATTTACTTCTTAATCACCAAAATTAGTTGAATAATTATGTTTTATTATTCCACCTTGCTGAATTTGAAATTTAAGTGTAATTTGCTGCTCTCTACCTCTTAATCATTACAGGAAAGGACTAGAAAACAATAAATTCTAAGGTGAGTCTATTCTGACTCCTTCTTGATAGAATTGAGAAGGATTTTAGTTTGGTTTCTTCTCACTAGACTTGCAGAACAATTGCTCTCCTTACAGGATCTGATTACTTATAAGGGCATTATTTACAGATGACTACTGCATCACTCTTCATTCATCTTCTCAACCAGGGATAAACAGTCTCAATTATTTTAATATTCCCTTACACCTCTTGATTTTATTTTTTCATCCTCTGGATCTTTTACTAATATTCCAATAAGTTTTCTTAGTAGAACCTTCATGTAAATTAAATTCCATGTGTGACAGAATCCATTTAGTGGGCTGATTTTAATTGAAGATTCATTTTCATTATATTATGATTCTTTATCACTAATTAAATGCATATGAAGTTTCAAGAATTTTCTTCAACTCTTAAGATTCACAGCAATAAAAAAGTCTTAACTTTTAATTCATTAACTATTTTAGATTTAAGTTCCTCAAAGTCAAAGGACTATTTAGATTTTTTTGTTGTTGTTACCTTTTATTCATATTGGTTCAACCAAACTGACAGTAAAATGCTAAAATATAACAAAGTGTTGCGTTGTATCTATATTAGTCTTAAACTTATCAGTTAAGATATATTTAAAATGTTTTTATTAATCAAATGTTATCAGTGATTTTTTCTTCACTCAGTATTATTTATCAACCCAAATATACATAGTTCAGTAATGGCAAAGTGGGGAGGAACCTTATCAAAGCTCAGCAGAACATGAAGCTTCTATCAGGAAACCTCATTTCATTAAGGTCAAACACATTGGGTCTGGCAAATGTTTAGATTGCAGATTTTGAAAGGCAGAAATAAGTATCCAATTGGGAAAAATAATATATTACACTATTTCCAAAATAACTATTTCACAAATTGGCTTCCATGCACATTATCTAACTTGCAAACCAGTTCAGAAAAACATTTTAGAGTAAGAGCAGCGCCTAATTTTCCACCAACCAGTAAAGGAACTTTGTAAGTATGGAGTGGGCCAACGTCTGGAGAAAAGATGAGAAGAGCAGATGCTTGAGGGAAAGAAGAGAATTCATAGACTGTGGCTGATCATTCCCTCTACCCTGTCCCCATCCAATCCAATCCATGTAAAGCACTATCCATTGGGAACACTATCCAACATACTCTACGGAAGGGAAGAAGAGACAGTATAAATAAGGTAGGGATGGAGAGAGCGCAATTTTGACCATTCCATGCACCTTTCATCATTTGGCTTACTCTTTCTCTCCCATCCCCTGCCTGGTGAAATGTGGATGTCACTAGTTTTTGTTTGTTTGTTTTGATTTTAATTTTATAATCTTCCACAAATGTTAGATATTAAAAATCAATTCTGCAGGTGATTTTGGAGACTGCAGATTTTTATTAGGGGGCAAAAAACAGGCCTTATGGAGCCACTAGGCATAATGCCCCAGGTATGCTCAAGTTAGTATCCTAGTTCAACCCCTCTCTTCACTTCACCTACCCAAGTGCTGCCTCTTGCTACAAACCCAAACTTGGTCACCTTTGTGTTTAACCAAACAAGTGGTAAAGAGCTTCTACTTTCCAAAGTTAAGATTAAACAAAACTTGGCACTTTTAATCTATTGCCTTATATTCAAGTATATGACTAATTTCTCCAATTAGATCATAAGCTACACCAGACAACATCAAGGACAGAGGTCCTGCCTACTCTGTCCAACACAGTATCACCAGGACATAACACAGTGTCTGGCACGTGGTAGGTGACTAGAGAAGCCATTTTTGCATCTTCCAGAATTCATACCTTGGCCCATGAAGTTAACTTTCAAGGACATTGGAAAGGTCAACCCCTGCTCCACAAGGGAGAAGTGGCATGAGTGACTGATGACTTTGAGAAGAACTGAGTCATACTGGCTTATCCCTCCTATTCTCATTTGTGAGGGAGCTGAATTTGCGTATGGGGGTGGGGATTCTGAGAATTTGATTGCACATCTAGTCCCTGTTCTCCAAACAGTTTTAACAGTAGCAAAGCTGAGGTGTAGCTCTCTGGTTGACTCCTAAATCTTATTTCTCAATTGATTATAAAATCAGAGGCTGGGAAGAAGATGTGATTATCACCCCTAAAATGCTACCAGCAGTAGATACCTAGGAAATACTGGTTGAATGAGTAAATGAATGAATGAATGCTTCAGGAGGCAAAGATGCTATATAATTCTACTTATGTTTCTCTGGGGTATAACAGACAGGCTTGGAAATCCCACTCCTGCTTTACAAAGCTTACAAACAAGCTACAATGACAACAAAAAGGCCAAAGGTCTTTAGCCAATATGGATATCGAGGAAATGCATTAAAGCTAGTTTATACTCATAGTTTTACTTCTTTTAGCTTGGAGCATTAAAACATTGTGACTCTGAAAGACAGATTATAAAATAAGTAGTCAAAATTTTTGTTGCCTTCTTACTTTGTATGGTACTGAGAATTAAAGATTAAAATTAGTAGTCTACATAGCTGAGGAATACTAAATATTACTTTTATCAGCAAATTTATATGAGGAACATCCATAAGATGAAGATTTTCCACACACATTAATATCTATAGAAGGCAGGGATTAAATAAATTAAAACAGAATTTTCCTATGTAAATGTAGCTACTCCATTTTTTAACCTTTTATTTTACAATTTTAACACTCCATTCTCTAAATTGAATTGAATTACATAAATGTGATCTCCATTATTTATCCATTATTTTAAAATGGGCAATTTAAGCAGACATTAATGAACTGGACAAACTTTGGATGTGGTGCCTTCTAATATTTGTAAAACTTGGGGATTATTTAACAAATGGTAAGTAATCATTGATGAAAATACATTTTTATGAGGGGATTTTACAGACAAATGGAAATTCCAATAATTTCTCAATCATTGTTTATTGGTTTGTCTATTATGAACATTGCTATTGTTTTGTCATATAAAATATTTTATTTTTTCTCTGATGACATTACAAAATTGTGACACTGCAAGCAGAGACGACATTTTCTCCCAAACATCTCATCTCTTTAGGGTTTTTCATTTTTCCTAAAAATTAAAATTCATCAGAAACCTACATTTATGTGTCTATTTTCATCTCTAGTAAGATTATTGACTAGCATTATGGGACCACACAAAAAAATGGCCAGAACTATATACTCTACTATTCTGCCTGAGACCAAGTTAAAGAGTAAATGTTTCAAAGAATTTCCTAGGGTAAGAACAATGCAACAACAATTAATGGGAGTCATACAGCTAAATTCCCTTTCATAAAGCTTTGAAAATGTGTCCCTGGTGCTATGTTAAGATGATTTAGAGGGCTTAGTGTTAGGAATAAAGAAGTCAAAATTTGAACATAATTTATGATTTAACCTATAAAAGCTTTTGAAACTCCCTAGTGTTTTGCTATTGTTTTAGACTTTTCCTTTGCATTCAGTATCATGCTCTTAAAAATCATCAGCTCATTGCTCATCTACCATTCCACACCCCAACATTATTTAGTGCTTTGAGGATATTGATACTTCATTTGAATCAGTTTTTTTGGATCCTTTACTTCAAGACACTGGAAACAAGTCAAAAGGAGACTGCTCTTGTAGTCTAAAATTGCTTGTGGTGAACACCTATAGCATTAGACTTTTGTACAGGGCTATTTGAGAAAGAAACAAATTGAAAATTGAAAAACAGCATGTTTTATTACAAACACATGACAATACTTTTGTTCAAGTGGAAGAAATATATCAACTCTAAGCAAAAATTGTCCTAAAATATCCTACTTACAGAATTGCTAACAGTCATATTAAACATGAATCCTTAGTGACGCTTAGATTTAAGCAACTTATTCTCAAAATGCAAAATAAAAGGAAAATCTAATTTACGCTGAATTTAGGTAAAGTGTAATATATAAATGGGGCCTTGAGTAAGCAGTGAAAGTACAGAAGGAGACACAATTTAAGACACCCTGAAACCAGGTTCAATAATGACTGGCTTCAGATATATAAGGAAAGCAACAAAATGCCAAATTTAAAACTATCTGCCTAGTATTTAGGGACTAATTAAATTCTAATTAAATTTGCTACATGGATGTTTCACTCTGTGTGTTAGCTGTAGCACTTACAAATCTATGAAATGGGAAGTGCAGCATTATTTCTCATCCCGGGCATATTAACCTGTGAAAGGTTCTGGATGTAAAGCTTCAAGGTAATTTAGCAATAAGTTTCATAAAAGATTTGAATAAAAGAAATTATTGCTATAATAATCCCATTAAGCTAGTAGTGGAAATGAAAATTATTTACTCTGGGAATCTGTCTGTATTGCTATTGAATCATTTATCTATGAAAATTACTTACTTATCAGAAAAAACAGAGTTTCCATATGTTTATTTCCGTCTTCGCCAAGGCCTAAAGCTATGTAACATATTTGATTTCCCATCTACCTGATGTTTCTTAGCTATCAGTTCAGCTCAATACTTGTACTCTTAAGAAATAAATAAATCTGAGTCAAGCTTTGGAAAATAGGAAACTTAAAGCTGGAATTTTTTCAGGTAATGATTACATAGATAATATGGCTTTAAAAAGTTATAATCTTGGAGTGTTCTTTATTAATAAAAAAATGAAATCTTGTTTTTCATTCTTGGAGCTATACTATCAAAATACAGAAAATTAAAAATTCAGAATTACAGCACAATATGTGATGTCTTTAGAACATTTAATGAGACATCCCTGTAGTTACAATGTCTGACACTTCAAGATTTCAAAGGACTGTAATAGCAATAATCAATTAAGCCTTACAACATCCTAAGTTAATATTAACTCATCTACCTTTGGTTAAACATTAGCCAATGATGGGGGGAAAAAAATCACAAGGCTACTTTACATGAATACTTCTATGTTCTGGACATTGATAAAGAAAGAATCAGATTCATGAGTTATCTTTATTCAAGTTATGTTTTTCATTATAAATAAAATAAAACATTTAGAAAAATTCCATTACAACATATGTTCCAGGTCAGATCTATTAACCAGCACTTACTGAGCATCTGCTGTGTATGGCAAATTTTTCTGAATCTTGGAGGCCGCTACAATCTTTAAGCTAATTTTCACATTATGGTGATAAATTAATATGGTCTTATATTTAGTTCTAGATCATAGAAAAAATTCATTCAATAAAATCTTTAATGATCTAGCAATCCTATCCATTCATTTGTAAAACCTTCAAATAACCAATAATCTCACTAAGATCTACATATGACTTTTAATCACTGAAAAAAAAAAAGGGACTAGAGAGCCTTGAGTATATTTTCATGAGTTGAACATTTTAGACCAGATGAAGAAAATCAGGTGTAAGCTAGAGATCACTGGGGCCCAGGACTTCTGAGCCATATTTGACCGTGGCCCATTCAGCTTTTTTCAATCCCCAGTCAAGTTAAAGATCCTAGAAAATACCAGTTATATCAAAAGCAGTCTCACACAGCCAGCTCTTCCTGAAACCTTAAGGTGAGCTCTGTCATGACCATTATTTTCAAACATTTCTTAGGATATATTGAAAACTCTCTCCTATACACCCCCTTGGCATGAGTCTGAAATATGAAGAAAAGTCTAACAAAGATGTGATGGCAGAAAATGTTCCATTTCTACAACATTGGGACCTAACTTCACCTTGAAGCCATCAGAAAAACTGGCTAAAAATGGGCCAGTTAGGCCTCAAGATACCGTCAGAGGGAGAAGGGCACATGAAGCCAAGACCAGGGCCAATTCTTAGGCACTTTCCTAGGCAGAATTCTTAGCTTCTGATGCAGGGTCAGGATTAGGGTGAGGTGAGGGAGGCAACTATGGTACAAAATTTAAGGAAGCACACCACAACCCTGAGAGTGAGTGCCTTCTCAAAGTTTGTATTCTAGTTATCTTACTCCCCTCACACTACTTTAGGCCCTGTTTGACCTTTAGCTTTTTCAAGAGTTTTATGTCAAGAAGCTCAAAATCTCAAGGCATTTTTGATAACAAGCAAATGAGTCAATTCTTTAGAAAGTGGGGGATATAAAAAGTAGAGAACATAAACAAAAATATTCAAAAGAGATGCTACTTCCCAATTAGAAAAATATTGCCCACCAGAAATATGTCAAGCTGCCAATCATCCAGATTAACTCAGTGATGGCTTATTTGGGATTGGAGCATAATTTATTATTTGAAAAATTTGGATTATCATGGATGAGCCCAGCCTTAAAACATATCCATATGCAGTAAAAGTCTAAGGTGGTAGCTATTCTTAAAGGTGTGTGATGACCCTATTCCTATTCTCCACCTCTAATATGTACAAATAGGCTCCACCATAGTAATGAATCCTACTTCCTGTGAGTGTGCTTAAAGCTACTACGATATACCTAATGATTCTAATTGCAAGAGTTTTTGTACTTGCCAATTTCTAATCAAATGACAATAGCTCCTCAAGAGTCAGTGAATTAGATGTTTCTATGTTGGAATCAGAATATAAAATCTTAAAAAATGAAAACCTTTCAAAGAGAATAATGACTCCTGTGGCTCACTAGTGTCTGAAGTACCAAAGAAAAGGACACTTGGACTGTTAGGTTCCTGTCATAATTGTAACACAGGTTACCATTTTTAAAAATGAGTGGATTAATGTTAAAAGCAGTACTTATGAACCCATTCCTGTTCATAGGGAACTTAACCTTTTCAATTTAATACCTTTTATTTCCAAATTCACTTGGAAGTAAAAATAAAACTATTTAATCTTGGTGACTTTCCAAGACTTGTGAACTCAGAAGTTTTAAATCTGTATGTTTCTTGAAGTCAGAGACTATCCTCTTAGTATCCATTTATTTCCATTTATCATTCTCCCTATATATTCTCATGGTAGAGGTTCAATATTTATTTGTTGAATCTTATGGATGAATAAATAAATGAGTGCATTAATAAAATAGGCTATTGTGCATATATCCTGACTTCTAGAATTGCATTCACCATAGAAAAAAGATTATTTATTTAATGGTCCTTGAGTCTAACTCGTGATAAGAAATGTCTTCCAAGATATAGGCTTAATAATAAGGCAAAGGTGAAAACCTTATAAATATTTGAGAATTCTGATCAGATATTTTGTCATTGTAGGTCATGAAAACATGAGGAAACTCTAATCCAACCCTTCTACTAAGTCTTTCTACCAAAATGTATAGAAAAGAAATTTTTTAAAGTATCCAGTTTATGCTTTTAAAGCATTTTATTGGTTTCTAAGCATCAATCGTATATAATGATTTGAGTAAATCAAGAATCATTTGCTCATTCCAAATCACAATGTTGAGGTTCAGAGAGGACGCGTGACTTTGCAAAGGCCAGAGCAGGAATAAATGTAAAACAAGGGTTGGAATCTAGATCTTTTTATTCCCAATCCAGAAAATTTTCCTTAACACAATTGCAATTGACTCAATGTAATAGTGAGCACTATTTTCAATAATAATAGAAAAAGATTACAGTCATTAAATCTTTCATATTTTATTAGTCTTGATCATTTATACCCTGGATGTCAACCTTCTTTAAAATACTCAATACAATGAAATTCCTTTCTCCTCCCTCTTATAAGTGAAATACAATGAGTTTATTTGCAAGGTACAGTCTAGAAATATTAGCCACAAACAAATACACAAGGAAGGGCCACACAAAAGTACAGGTGCATCATCAATGGCGTGAAGCCCACCCTTTCTGTCTGTCACCAAGAGGAGAGGAAGAGTGACCTCCAAAGACTTTGAAAAACAAATTGATTTAAAGGACAGCATTTATAGATCTGATCACAGGGTATCTTTCACAATCCATTCACTATTTCTAACTACTAACTAGAATGCTAACAACCTTTAGTGACTGTTCTCATTGCCCCTCCCTGACCAGTATGTAACTATGTCCTAATGATTTTAACTATGATGCCCACCAAAAAGAGTAAATTTGAATATATCTTTCTAAAAGAGTTAAGTTTTTAAAATGAAGGCAGAAAGAAAACTAGGTAGAGGACTATTTCAAAATAAGTGAATAATAACATAAATTCCCTTGGACTGCCGTATAGAATTTTAATTCACTGCAGTTAAGTTCCAGAGCTTCTATTTTTCATGACAGGCATTCCTCCAAATCTCTGGCCAGTAATGATTGAGCGTGAGTAATGGTTTTTATGCCCTGCATTGATGGCTCATTCCTCCTACAAATTTGTCATTCTTTGCTGTGAACTGTGGCATACCCTTAAAGAAGAACTGCCACCAAGAGCTGGGAGAACTACTTTCAAGGTAGTCCATCCACATAATTAGATTGGTTGGTTGTGGCTGTAGTTGTGGTTATTGTTGTGGTATAGAGCTTGAAGACTTGGCCTGGAATCTCACTCACATCTTAAACAGTCACTCAACTTCTCTGTTTCTGGGACCTAATGGAGATACACCCAACCCATCTACTTTACAAGACTTTAATAAAAAGAAGTACATATTCCAAGTGACATAATTTTGAAGTCTTAGAAAACACATATAAACCTAAGTAATATTATTTCCATGACTATTTATTTTCTCTGAGGTGATATGTTAGTACCCCTGAAATATTACTAACATTAACTTTAAACCAAATATTCACCCTCATAGTTTATATCTATCCACTATATCTAATGATAATTTAGAAAATATCTCCTTTTGAGCACTATTGTTTACAATTGAACTGAATCCAAGAAAACGGCTGTTCCTGAGTATCTTAATTTAAAATGGTCATTTTTAGCCCTCCTGTAAAAAGGATCGTCTCAGTGTGAAAGGCTGAAGTTATTAAACATGCCAGTAATGCTACAATATGTATTTGCTCCTATTTCCTGGGACCTTGGCTAGTGCTCTCTCCCTCTTGCTAATCTTCTCTCCCTCTTAGCTTCCTCTCGTTCTCTCTCTTTGTTCCTCTCCATCTCTTTTCTTCTCTCCCCCTCTCTCTTCCTTTCCTTTTACTCCCCATTCTTTCCCACTCCTACCAGTGGGGGCCTCAAGAACCTATGGGCATTGCTCAACTCTGAAGGTGTCACTCAGGATTAAAATCCCACAAACCCTGGCCTGAGCAACCTAAGCAGGAGAAGGTGTAGAAGCCTCTGCAGGATATTCAGTCTACCCAGTGAGCATACAAAGTGTAAGCAGAACACTGAAAAACTATCCAAACTTATTTTTACATCAACAGATAGAAATTATTTGTTGTTATTGTTCAGTAGTTCTTACTACAGAAGAAGCAGTATATTTAAAATTATTCTGTTGACTTAAATTTTATATTCACCGAAGATACTCATAATTGGCAAAGTTCCCATAGAGTAATTTCAGATTTCTCTGGTAATAATGTCTACTTAAGTTATAGGAAGGACCAGAGGTTCCTACTATAATTTCATAATTCAATGGTGGAGGTATTTAATATTCTCTTCCTGGGCCTGCCCTTCACTTATAGATAGACTTGGAGGGACTCAACTATCAGCTGTTATTTGCCTTAATGTTTTCATCTGAAAAGTGAAAATAATTAAGTTGGCCTTCTAAAAGACAGACCAAAAGGAGAGAAAGAAAAAGTAAAATAGTGTCTCCAATATGAACTGGAAATATCAAAATAATGTAGATATTTTCATTCCAACTTTTTTTCAAAATCTTTTCATTTCAAAAGAGAAAATTTTCCTCTGAACCAACAAAGAGCAGGCAATTAACATACAAGACACTGTGATGTGGCTCATGCAAGTATAAGCAACTCCATTTTTAATCCCTAACAATGTCTGGGCACTGAGAGAGCCTTCATAGCCTATTATCTAAACAGTACATAGAGTACACTTACATTTTACATGTTTATGTTGGATGAAAATTGCTGCAATTTTAAGTCAGACCAAGTAAAACTGAGCATTTGCTGAATCAGTAGGATCTATAGTAAAGCAAGTAGTAATAAATTAGCATTTCAGGGTCACATTCAAATCTGTATTTGCTTTGTGGTAAGTGACACCTTTGCTATACCTGCCAAACTACACCCCAAATAATTTTATCAAAAGTAATGAATATGGGAATATTACCTTGACAGAAAGGAGCCTGATGCCAGGTCTTGAAATTTTCCATTGACCATGTGCAGTCGCACTGGTAAAGCCAAAACCAGTCTTCAGTGTCTTCACCACTTTGCAAGCTGTCAAAATCCTCGTCATCTTGAAGATGTTGATTTGCGACTAAAATTAAATAAAATTACATATATTTTATGAGGTTTTTGTTACAAGATCTTTTAATTAACGTGAAAGAAATTTGGGGGTGGGGGAAGAGGTACAGTCAGATGTTTAAGGCTGACAGCACAGGAGTCTTTGAATTTCCATTCATTCTGTCATTAAATGTCTCCAACCATGGCTCCTCCTTCTCTTTAACCCCTCCTCCTGAGGTAATGTCCAGCAATGTTCCATGGACTTGTAATACAAATTGCAACACTATCAAATATTACCTTCTCCTGCTGAAGTAATGTTAGTGTTGTAGAAAGCCAGTCATCCATCAAAGGAACTGCTTATGCAGCTGATTAGAATGACCTAGACACAGTGGGCAATCTTAGGCATATCACTTACCCTAAAGAGTAGCAATTTTCTAATAACACTAAGGATCAAAGTACTTTACTTGCCTAGGATGTGATACCTAATTTTTCTCAAAAGAAATTTGGGATCCACAAAGAGATCTGAAGCCTTGCCAAGACACTGGAAACCACATATAATAAAATATGACATTAAAATAAAATTTTCTCCACAAACATAAAGCAAACCTATCTACATTATTTTTCTGGGTTAGTAAAGCAATATTTTACATTTGTACTATATATTGCTTTGTTTTGCTTCCAAATTTTAAAGCAATCAGTAATATCAGTTAAAACACAACGGATGTGGCTCAAGCGATTGGGCTCCTGTCTACCATACAGGAGGTCCAGGATTTGATTCCTGGGGCCTCCTGGTGAAAGGCGGAGCTGGACCAAGTGGTGAGCTGGGCCGAGCGGCAAACTGGCCCACGTGGAGTGCTGGTCCGTGAAGGAGAGCTTACCCACGCAGGAGCGCTCACCCGCGCAGGAGCACTGTCCCGCGCAGAGAGCTGGCGCAGCAAGATGATGCAGCAAAAAGAGA
>JAQZBX010048932.1:0-20063 GCA_029593785.1 Cabassous unicinctus | reverse complement strand
CTGATAATAGTAGATTCTTAGTGAATGTATATTAGGATAATAATTGAAATGATATAGTTCAGAGAAAATACTGTTTGAGATTTTTGAAATCTCATTAAATGTTGAAATATATATCAAATATATTTAATAAAATATATATTTAATATTAGGTATTAAAATATACAAAATATATATAATTATTATAATTAAATATGTTGGCTAAGATATGCAAATATGTATTAATATATAAGGATGTTGTTAAATCCAGGGGAGTTGTGGTAGGTATAGGAGGCAAGATCTCAAAGGACAGCACCTAAGAGGTCCAGATCACAAGAAAGATGACAAATCAGAAAAGTGGGATACACCCTGATCAGATAGGAAATATTAAAGAGTTATTCTAAATTCCTACATATAATGTTTAACTTGTCAGGATTATTCACCTTGTCCCATATTTTTAAAATAATTGGCTATCAGCATATGAGTAACAGAGATTGGTGACTGTGACTTCATTTTTTTTTTTTTTGGAGTGTTTTCATGAAAGAATGAGATGAAAAAGATTGGTGTTGTAGACTTATTTAAGTACAGGATATCATTTTCATGAATTTTGCTATAAAGGAATCTTATGAATTATTCATTTACTTGAGGTGAAATTAAGTTTAGGTGGTTATTGTTTTTGTTTTGTCTTGTTTTTAATTGAAGAAATGCCTGCATATCACTATTCTGAAATGAATGTTGCAGTAAAGGGGGAAAAAAGGATATTATGGGATCTTTATGCCAGTAAAATACTGTTTTTACCACTGTAGCTAGGTAATATGATTTCAAGTCCAGAAGTGAGATCCTCGAACTTCAGACTTCCTTTTTAAGATGTTTCTGACTATTTGGGGCTCTGCACCCTTCCAAATAAATTTGATAATGGTGTTTTCCATTTCCATTTCCAAATTCTAGTGAAATATTTATTGGGATTACATTGAATTTGTGTATCAATTTGGATAGAATTGACATCTTAATGATATTTAGTTTTATAATCCATGTGCATGGCATGTGCTTCTACTTATTTAGGTCTTTTTAAATTTATTTTAGCAATGCATTGTAGTTTTCTGAATACAAATGCTTTACTTCCTTGGTTAAGTTTATTCCTAAATATTTGATTCTTTTAGTGTCTATTGTAAATGGAATTTTTTTGCTGAATTCCTGCTCAGATTATGCATGACTAGTGAATAGAAACACTATGGATTTTTTGCATATTAATCTTGTATCTTACCACTTTGTTGAAACCATTTATTAGCTCAAGAATCTTTATTGTAGATGTTTTGGGACTTTCTAGGTATAGAATCATATCTTTGATACATAGTGGAAGTTTTACTTCTTCCTTTCCAATTTGGATTTCTTTTCTTTTTCTTGCCTGATTGCTCTAGCTAGAACTTCTATCACTAAAATGAACAACAATGTTGACACTGAGCATCTTTGTCTGATCCTGATCTCAACAGAAAGCTTTCTGTCTTTTACCATTGAATACAAGGATAGCTTTTGGTTTTTCATATATAGTCCTTATCATGTTGAGAAATTTCCCTGCAATTCCTATGTTTTGCAGTATTTTTATCAAGAAAATTTGCTGTCTTTTTTCAAATGATAGTATCGTGTAATTATTTTTCTTTGAATTATTAATGTAGTGTATTACACAGAGATTTTCTTGTGCTGAACCATCCTTGCATGCCTGGTATAAAACCCACTTGATCATGATGAATAATTATTTTAATGTGTGTTGGACTCAATTACAAAGTATTATGCAAATGTAAGATAGTAACATCCATTTTCATAGGGAATTGGAACCTAATTTTCTTTTTTCATAATATCTTTATGTGGTTTTGGTATTAGGGTGATCTGGGATTCACAGAATGAGTTTGGTAGCATTCCTTCTTGCTCAATTTTTAGGAAGAGTTTGAGTAAGAAAGGTATTAAATCTTTGAAAACTTGGTTGAACTCACCTGTGAAACCACCTTGTCCTGGGGTTTTCATTTTCATGTGTGTGATGAGTGTTTCAATCTTTTTACTTGTCATTGATTTGTTGAGATCTTCTATTGCTTCTAGGGTTAGTGTAGGTTGTTCTTATATTTCTTAGAATTTTTCCTTTTCATCTACATTGTATAGTTTCTTGGTGTATAGCTGTTCATAGTATCCTCTTATAAGCTTTTTTAAAAATTTTGTGGGCCCAGTAATAATGTCCCTGTTAAAAATTTTTATTTTATTTGCATCTCCTCTCTTTTTATCTTCCTCTGTCTAGCTAAAGGTTTGTTGATTTTGTTAATCTTCTAGAATAAATAACTTTTGGTTTTGTTAATTTTCTGTATTGATTTTGGTTTTCGATTTCATTTATTTTTCTCTGGTATTTGATATTTCATTCCTTCTGCTTACTTTTGGGATTACATTACTGTCCTGATTCTAATTCCTCCAGCTGTGTAGGTAGGCAATTGTTTTTTCTCTCTCTTTTATTTTAATGTAAGCATTGAGTGCTATAAATTTTTCTCTCAGCACTCCTTTCACTGCATTCCATAGGTTATGATATGTTATGTTCTTATTTTCATTCATCTTGAGATATATATTGATTTCTCTCTAAATTTTTTCTTTGACCAACTGATTATTTGAAATATATTGTTTTATTTCCATATATTTGTGAATTTTCACCTTTTCTCGCCAGTTGCTTATTTCCAGTTTTATTCCATTATGATCTGAAAAAGTGCTTTGAATAATTACGATCTTGTTGAATTTACTGAGATCTGTTTTGTGACCTAACATATGGTCTATCCTGGAGAAAGATCCCTGATCACTCGAAAAAATGTATACCCTATTGTTTTGGGATTTAATGTTCTATATATGTCTATTTGATTTCATCTATTTTTCATAATCAAACCTTTCTGTTTCTTTATTGATCCTCTGTCCAGATGTACTATCCAGTGTTGAAAGTGGTGTATTGAAGTCTCCAAATATTATTGTAGATGCAAATATTTCCTTCTTCAGTTTTGTCAGTGTTTTTTGTTGCATTACGATTAGGTGCATATATATTTATGATTGTTATTTCTTCCTTGTGAATTGTCCCTTTTATTAATATATAATGTCCTTCCTTGTCTCTAATCACACTTTTGCATTTATATTCTTTTTCATCCAATATAAGTATAGCTACTACAGTTTTGTTTTGTTTTGTTTTTTGGTTACTTCAAACGTGGAAGACCTTTTCCGAGCCTTTCATTTTCAATCTTTTGGTCTCCCTGGGTCTAAGTTTAGTCTTATTTAGACAGCATATAGATGGCTCATATTTTCTTTCCATTCTGTCAGTCTTTGTCTTTTGATAGGGTTTTTATTCCACTATCAATCAATGTAATTACTGTAAAGGCAGTTCTATAAACATTTTCTTCTTTAGGTTTTATCTGTCATATTATATTTTCACCACTCCTTTTACACTCTTAGTTACTTTTACTGATTTAATCTTCATTTCTAGACTCTCTTCCAAGCCTCTTTCTCCTGTGTTTTCTTTTCAGGTTGTAACACTCCATTTAGTATTTCCTGCAAAGTTGGTCATTTGGTTACAAACTCTCTGATTCTGTTTATCTGTGAATATTCTAAACTCACCCTCATTTTTGAAAGACATTCTTGCCAGGTACAAAATTCATGTTTGGCAGTTTTTCACTTGGGGTATCTTAAATATATCATACCACTGCTTTCTTCTCTCCATGGTTTCTGATGAGAAATAATCACTTTCATATTGGGTATCTGTTGTATGTGATTGCTTTTCTCTTGCTGTTTTCAGAATTCTCTTTGTCTTTGGTATTTGACATTCTGTGTAGTCAGTGTCTCAGAGTAGGTCTATTCATATTTATTCAAATGGGCTTATATTGTGCTTCTTGGACACAGATATCTATGTTCTTCAATAGAGTTGGGAAATTTTCAGCCATTATATCTTCAAATATAATTTCTGCCCCTTTGCCTTCTCTTCCCTTTCTGGGACACCCATGACACATATGACTGCATGTCTCTTGCCATCATTTACTTCTCTGAGACTCTGTTCTATTTTTTCATATTTCTATTAATCTGTTCTTTTGTATGTTCATGTTCATAGGCCATGTTTAAAACTCACCGATCTTTTCTTCTGCCTCCTCAAATCTGCTTTTATATGCCTTCAGTGCAATTTTAATTTCTTTTATCATGACTTTAAAACCCATAAAATCTGTTAATTTTCAATATATGTTTTCAAATTCTTCTTTGTGCTCATCCAGTGTCTTCTTTATAACTTTAGTCTCTGTAAATATCACATTAAATTTATTTAAAAAATTTGTTTGAACATCTATGATTAGTCAACTCAATTCCTTTGTGTCATCTGGAGGCTTATTTTGTTCCTTTGACTGGACCATATCTTCCTGTTGCTTAGTATGGTTTCTAACATTTTGTTGGTGTTTTGGGATCTGGCTTAATAGATATATTTATTCTGGGTGCAGTTTCTCTCTTTAGTTTAGTGCTTTCTTACCCTTTCTCTGTTGCTGATTGTGTAGGTGGAAGTAGTATGTACTGTAAGCTCTGTAGGCTGATGCTGCCCACATTGCCTCAGGAATCAATGAAGATTTGCCCCTCTTTCTCCTCTGCCACAGGTAGGGACAGAGATGCAGCTGTGAGTAGTAATTCAAGCCATGCAGGCCAAGACTGGATGTAGATGCCTGGAGAGAATGATGAAGTCTCACACCCTTTCCTCCCCTCCCTGGGGTTTGGATGGAATTGCAGACATGGATAGAATACTAAACCATGTGGGTCAAAACTGACCAGAGTTACCCAGGTAGACTGACAAAGCACTAGCTACCTTCCTTCCCTGTCAGAGGTGGGGATGGACCCTCAAGAGTGCCCAACAATCTAATCTGTGTGAGCTGAATGTACCTGCATTTACCATGGGAGGTTGAGGGAATACTCTCCCTTCTGCCCTATAAGGGATGGGGTTTGAACCACAGGCACCAACAGAGCAGTCTGGGCTGAAAGCACCTGAAGTTGCCCAGAGAAGCTGGGGAAGCACAGGTCCTTTCTTATTCTATGGGGGGTGGGGTGAAACCACAGGAACCCAACAGTCCAGTCCATGTAGGCCAAAAGTGCCTGCCATTGCCCAGAGAAGCTAAGGAAACACCAGTCCTTTCCTATCTTATTGTGGGTTGGAGATAGAATTAAAGGTGATCAACAAATCAGTCTGTGCAGGGCAAAAGCACCTGCAGTTGCCCAGAGAGGCCAAGGAAACAGCTCCCTTCATATTCTATTGGGGTGTGGGGATGGAGCCCTAGGTGTCTGTCTAGTTAGTCTATGCCAGCCAGAATCACCTGCAGTTGCCCAGAGAGGCTGCTACAGGCCCCCCAAACTTTCTTCCTGCCAGAGTTAGGGACAGAGCTTAGGCTAGATCTGCAATCTGATCTGGGTGGAAAAAGTCAATTCCTACCTTCCCTGTGATTTTCAATTAACCCTGGTTCCTTTTATGCCAGAGGCAGTTTAAAATGGCAGTTGGCTTATTTCCAACTTTGAGAGGTTCAAACTTTAGTTGTTCTTAAGATTATGCCTCAGTCAGCTTAATGTACTAATCAGTAGCTGAAGCTGATGTCCAACCATCCCTTCCTCCCGAGTTTTGGGAAATGGAGCTTCCGACTTGAGCCACAGAATAGCTCATGAAGTGGGTTGCACTGTGATTGGAGGATGGACACTGGCCTCCACAATGTGGAGTGCTCTAGTCATGAATCCTCCCTGCAGATAGGCAGTCTCTTCTTTCAATTCTTTCAACAATGCTGTGGGATGTTCCTATGGTCTCCTAGGGTCACCAAAAAGGTTTTTCAGATAGCTCTGGGTAGTAACCACCCTGTAGGACAAGCTGAACCCTGCAACTCTTTACACTGACACTATCTTGCCCCTTGTATTAGTCAGGGTTCTCTAGGAAACAGAATCAACAGGAGATACCTGTAAATAGTATGAGATTTTATAAAATTCTCTCACATGACCATTAGGATGCAGAAGTCCAAATTCTTCAGGCAGTCTGTGAACAAGGGGCTCCAATGAATGTCCTTGATGAATTCCCATTAGACATTGGCTTTCCCAAGTAGAGCTAGAAAATTCTTTCTTAATGCTGAAATCACTTCCCCTTTTTGTGCATTCAACGGATTGGATAAAATGTCACTCATTGTTGACAGCAATCTCCTTGTTGATTGTAGACATAATCAGCCATCAATGCAATGAATTCACTGATGACTAAAATCCATAAATATCCTTGTATTACAATTAGCCCAGTGCTTGCTTGACCAAAACTACTGGGCACAATTACCTGGCCAATTTGACACATTAGATTAACCATCACAGTCTACCTCTTGTCACCTTGGCAGCCACACACATCACCTTAAACCATACACAGTCTCTAAGTAAAAACAATGAAAGACATACATATTTCTGTTTCAGCCTAACAATATTCATATCTCCAGTGAACAACCAGAAACACAAAATTCACTACAGAATAAGGTTCAAGTCCTTGGGTAATATTCACTCTTAAACTTGACATCCTTAAATATTACAACATGAAATTAATACAACTTTTGTCATATGATAAGGGAAAAAGTTAAGGAAGAAAACAAAGATATTTGTGTTATGTACATGTACAATCATACTCAACGAAACAAGGAAGAAATATTCATGAATATTATAGTCCTCATTTCTGTAACTGTTCATGTGCTCAAAGTTAATATTTATCACGACCTTCTTCCAAAATCCATTCCATGTTCCTGTTACCCTCAGCAAGCATTTCAGCTGACTGTGGTTCTTTGCCTGATGGGTTGACCTAAAGTTTCATTCCTGAAGATTCTGAGCCATTGTTAGTCCTGCTTGGAATGGGTTGTTGCAATTTTCAATTGACTTTAATCACGGGGCATGGCAGTACTAAAAGACTGCCAAGACTAGAGGATCTCCTGTGTTCCAGGCACATTCTTCTTTAATCCCGTGATAGATACAGTCCTATTTCCCCTTGATAGGCTCAATCACCCCAGCCAGTACAGTAATTCCCTTCTTTGTCTGTTCATTCAGAGGCATGAGAAGCCCAAAGTGGCCAGGTGGCAGCCTTAAATTCCAGTTCAATGGCATCTTTGTTGTGTTCCCTGTTGGAAACACTCCTCTTTTGGGAACTAAAACCTGTAGACCAGCAGAGCTTAAGGTTGCAGGGACAGGAAGCAATATTTTTCATAGTGGATCACTAGGGGTAATAGTGAGTGGTGCCACACCCATTTCTACCCCTTAATTCCTGGACTCATGAATCCTGGTTATGGGAGAAACAGCACCACAGAGTGGATGCTGAGTTAGAGCATACATAGCTTCCTGGAGAACATTGCCCTAGCACTGCAAGATATTGCCACCTAGTTGGTGCCATAATTGCATCTTCAAAAGGAATTCCACCACTTTTTCAATCCAGCTGCTTCAGGGTGATGCGAAGCATGGTAAGACCAGTGAATTCCATGGGCATGTGTCCATTCCTTTACATCATTTGCTGTGAAATGTGTTCCATGATCAGAAGCAATGCTGTGTGGAATGCCATAGTGGTGGATAAGACATTTGGCAAGTCCATAGGTGGCAGTTTTGGAAGAAGCATTGCTTGCACAGAATGCAAACCCATATCTGAAGTATGTGTCTATTCCAGTTAAAACAAATCACTGTCCCTTCCATGATGGAAGTGGTCCAATATAATTCACTCGCAATCAGGGTGCAGTCTGACAACCTCAAGGAATGGTACCATATCAGGGGCTGAGTATGGGTCTCTGCTGATGGCAGATTGGGTACACAGCAGTAGCTGTAGGCAAGTCAGTTCTGGTGCAGGGATGTTCATATTGCTGAGCCCATGCATAACCTCCATCCTTACCTCCATGACCACTTTGTTCAAGAGCTCATTGGGCAATGATATCAGTCATTGTGAAAGAGGCTGAGCATTAGTCACAGAGTGGGTCTTCTTATCCACTAGATTAAACTCTTCCTCTGCTGAATTCACCCTCTGGTGTGCATGTATTTGGGACACAAATATTTTCACGTTTTTTGCCCACTCAGAAAGGTCTATCCACATACCTCTTCCCCAGGCCTCTTTGTCATCAATTTTCCAATCATGTTCCTCCCAAGTCCCTGACAATCCAGCCAAACAATGACAACAGCCCATGAATCAGTGTCCAAATGCACCTCCAACCATTTCTTCTTCCAAGTAAAATGAATGACCAGGTGAACTGCTTGAAGTTCTGCCCACTGGGAGGATTTTTCCTTACCACTGTCTTTCAGGGACATCCCAGAAATGGGCTTCAGTGCTGCAACCGTCCACTTTCAGGGGGTACCTGCATATCATGCAGAACCATCTGTAAACAAGGCCCAAGTTTTCTCTTCCTCCATCAACTGATTGTAAAATACTCTACAAGAGGTCAAAGCTGTGGACTGGAAAAGAGAATGTAACATGGCAGTAGTGGTGACCATGGGCATTTAGGATACTTCCTCTTGTAATCAACTTCTGCCTTCAAGATCTCCTGAAACCTTATCTCATGTATACCACTTCCACTTTATTTTGGACTGCTGCTGTTCATGCCCAAATTTTTGGATTTGTGTGTCAGACAATACCCAGCTCATGATAGGCAACTCAGGTCTCATCGTAACTTTGTGATCTATCATTATTCAGTATCTACTAAGGCCCAGTAGCAGGCCAAAAGCTGTTTCTAAAGTGGAAGGTAATTATCTGCAAAGGATGGCAGGGCTTTGCTCCAAAATCCTAAGGTTCTGCATTGTGATTCTCCTTTTGGGGCTATCTTAAAGCCTCCAGATGGCATCTCTATTTGCCACTGACACAGCACCTTTGGATCTGCTCAATCATATGTCCCAAGTGATACTGAAACTTGCACAGCAGCCTGGACCTGTTGGACAGCCTCCTTTTGTTCTGGTCCCCAATCAAAACTAGCAGTTTTTCTGGTCACTCAGTAAATGAGCCAGAGCAGCACATCCAAATGAGGAAAATTTTGTCTTCAAAAGCCAAAGATTCCAACTAAGCATTTGCCTTCTTTTTGTCATAGGAGGGGCCAGATGCAACAGCTTATCCTTCACTTTAGAAGGGATACCTCAACATGCCCCACACCACTAGACACCTAGACATTTCACTGAGGTAGAAGGCCCCTGTATTCTTGTTGGATGTATCTAACATTCTCTCTCATACAAATGCCTTGCCAATAATCAAGAGTTATTGCTATTTCTTGCACACTAGGTCATATCAACATGATATCATTAATATAATGGATGTGTGTAATGTCTTGTGGGAGGAGGAGACAATTAAGTTCCCTGTGGACAATATTTTGACATAGGGCTGGATAGATTACATAACCCCAAGGCAGGACACTGAAAGTAGATTGCTGGCCTTGCCTTCTGCATGCAAACACTTTGTGGTGGTCATTGCTAATGTCAATTGAGAAAAATGCGTTTGCCAGATAAATAGCTGCTTACCAGGCACCAGGGGAAATGTTGATTTGTTCAAGCAATGGTACAATATCTGGAACAGCAGACGCAATTGGCATCACCACCTGGCTAAGTTTACAATTATCTTCTGTCATCCTCCAAATCTATCTGTTTTCTACACAGGCCAAATAGGTGAGTTGATTGGGGATGTGGTGGGAATCACCACCCCTTCATCTTTCAAATCCTTGATTTTGGCACTAATCTATGTAAGCCTTCCAGGAATCTGGTATCACTTTTTTAAAATTCAATATATATTTTTTTAATTAGAGAAGTTGTGTGCTTACAAAACAATTATGCATAATGTGCAGACTTCCCATTTATCACCCTTTACCCAACACCATCTAATATTGTGGAACATTTGTTACAGATTATGAAAGAACATCAGAAGACTATTACCACTACATTCCATAACTTACATTTGGTATATATTTTTTCCATACATCCTCTATTATTAACACCATGTATTAATATTTTACATTTGTTAATAATTTATGAGAGAACACTCTCATATACAAACTGTTAACCACAGTCCATTTTCCACTACATGGTTCACAGTATTATACACTAGTATTGCTTTTGATTTACTATTTTGTTAGGTAGGGTCAGTTCTAGAGGCTTCTTTTTGGCCTTTCCAACTATAATAGCTCTCTCTCCACAAGTCAAGGATCCCATGTGGGGATTCCACCAGTTACTGATATTTCTATTCCAATTATGAATTCTGGAACTGGAGAAATAACACAGAATGGGTCCAGGGAACCACTGGACTCACCGTGAGACAGAATTGAGCTGAAACTCCATCAATCACCTGAAGTCAATAAGCCCTTACACTCACTGATCGCAGTGATGTTTTGGGTCTCCTGGAATTAATGTCACCTCTGAACTAGTGTCTAAAAATCCCCAAAATGTCTGATCATTTCCTTTTCCCCAATACACAGTTATCTGGGTGAAAAGCCATAGGCCTCCTTGGGGACAGCTAGGAAGAAGATTAACAGTATGAATTATTGGCAGTGTAGCAGGATCCTTCCCCAAGGGGAACTGGCCTTCTCATGATTCAAGGGTCTCTGGGTCTGTAAACTGTCTCAAGTTTGGGAATTGATTAAAGAACCATGATTCTCTATGTCTGTAATTCAAATTAGGGTTTTGTTCATTCGACCAAGAACTCTTCTGCTTATGCAGGTCAAGTAGGAATTTAGTAGACGGTCTATGTATTTCAATTCTACATACCCTATGATCTATTAGCCAACTGCATAACTCTATGTGACTCAGAATTTTTTTTATCTTTTAAAATCAGTTTTATTGATACATATTAATAAAGCATACAATTCCTCCAAGGTGTACAGTCAATGGTATTTGCTATAATCACATAGATGTGCATTCATCTCTTCAATAATTATTAGAGAATTTTCATTGTTTCAATAATTATAGTAATAAACAAAAAGCAGACAAAGAAACAGACAAGAAAATTGCTTATCTCTCAATCTCTCTATGATTCCCCACTATACATAGTTGCTGTTTCTGGCTATTCTATCCAAAGTGTATAATCAATTACTTTTAGTATAATCACAATGTTGTACATTCATTATTTTTGAAATTCTAGAACAATTCATTACATCAAAAAGAAAGGAGAAATCATTATAAGATACTATGAACAACTGTATGTCAAAAACCTAGAAAATGTAGACAAGATAGACAAATTCCTGAAAATACATGAACCAGCTACACTGACTGCAGAAGAAACAGAAGACCTCAACAAACCAATTACAAGTGAAGAGATTGAAACAGTCATCAAAAACCTCCTAAAGATGAAAAGCCTGGGACTAGATGTCTTTACAGGTGAAATTTACCAGTCATTCAAAGATAAACTAAAACCTATCTTGCTCAAGGTCTCCCAAAAAGTTGAATGGGAAAGAATGCTACCAAACTCATTCTATGAAGCTAACATCACTGTAATATCAAATCTGGTAAAGATACTACAAATAAAGAAAATTACAGAACAATATCTCTAATGAATATAGATGTAAATTCCTCAACAAAATACTTTCAAACAATCCAAAAGCACATTAAAAGATTTATACATCACAATCAACTGGATTTTATCCAAGGTTTGCAAGTGTGTTTCAACACAATAAAATCAATTTGTGTAATAAGCCACATTGATAAATTGAAGAAGAAAAATCACACAATCTTCTTGATTGATGCAGAAAAGGCATTATTTGACAAAATACAGCATTCTTTCTTGATTAAAACAATACAAAAGATAGAAATAGAAGGATGCTTTCTCAATATGGTAAAATGCATATATGAAAAACCTACACCTAGCATTGTACTCAATGGTGAAAGAAGGAAAGTTTTCCCACTGAAATCAAAAACAAGACAAGGATCCCCACTGCCACCATTATTATTCAATATTATGCTAGAAGTTCTAGCTAGAGCAATTAGGCTAGACAAATAAATGAAAGGCACCGAAATAGAAAAAGAAGAAGTAAAACTTTCACTATTCCCTGATGACATGATTCTCTACCTAGAAAATTCTGAATAATCCACAACATAGCTACTAGAATTAATAAATAAGTTCATCAAAGTGGCAGGATACATGGTTAATATGCAAAACTCGATGGTGTTTCTATACACTACGGATGTGGAATCTGACGAGGAAATCAGAAAAAAAAATCCATTTATAATAGTGACTAAAACAATGAAATATTTAGGAATAAACTTAACCAAGGACATAAAGGACCAGTATTCAGTAAACTAAAAACCATTGCTAAAAGTAACTGAAGAAGACTTAAATAAATGGAAGAACATTCCATGTTCATGAATTGGAAGACTAAATATCATTAAGATGTCATTTCTACTAAAATTGACTTACAGATTCAATGAAATACCAATAAAAATTCCAACAGCTTTTTTTTTCAGAAATCAAAAAGCCAGTAGTCATATTTATTTGGAAGGGTAAGGGACCACAGACAGCAAAAATGTCTTAAAAAGAAGAATGAAGTTGTAGGACTCTCACTTCCTGACTTTAAAGCATATTACTTAGATACAGTGGCAAAAAAAACATGGTATTGACATAAGGATAGACATATTGGCCAAAGGAACTGAATTGAGAACTCAGAATTGACCCTTACATCTACAGTGAAGTGATTTTTGACAAGGCTGTTAAGCTCACCCATCTGGGCCAGTACAGTATATTCAAAATATGGTGTGGGAGAACTGGATAGCCATATCCAAAAGAAAGATACAGGACCCTTGTAGCAGTTTGATATAATTGATGAATTCCAAAAAGCAATATTTGATTTTGTTTGTAAACTGGCCTTTACATCTGGGCATATTAGAGTGTATTGGATTCAGGTGTTTTACTCTTACTTGATTAAATGATTATGGCATTGATCCATGGTTAATGGCAAAGCCCCAGGACACGTTTATCAATTGAAATGAATGTGCCACACTAATGAAGGATGTTCATGTGGGAGAGTGTAGGAGGTGTGGGGAGTGGGGCATATGGGAATTCTTATATTATTTGTGTAACTTTCATGTAATCTAAGTATCTTTTAAAAATTAAAATATAATAAAAAATAATAATAAATTTTAAAAAAACCTAAGGACTACAAGTGTTGGAGAGAACATGGATAAATGTGTACACTTATCCACTGCTGGTAGAAATGTAGTATGGTGCAGCCATTGTGGAAGACATTTTGGAAGTTCCTCGGGAAGCTAACTACAGAAATGTCATATAATACAACAATCCCACTGCTAGTTATATATCCAGAAGTACTGAAAGCCGGGACATGAAGAGATATATGCACACCATTGTTCACAGTGACATTATTCACTACTGCCAAAAGTTGGAAACAACCTAAATGTCCATCAAACAATAAATGGATAAACAATTTGTGGTACATACATACAATGAAACATTACTCATCTCTAAGAAGGAATGCAGTATTAACACATGGAATAACATGGATGAATCTTGAAGACTGTATGTTGAAGGAAGAAAGCCAGGCACTGAAGGACAAATATTACATGATCTCACTGATATGAATTAAGCAGATTGTGCAGGCTCACAGAGCAAGAGTCTGGAAGATACATTTACAGGAGACATAAAGGGAGAAGGAAGTTTTGAGTCAATGCCCATATGGGCAAAATCTATAATATGGTGGAAACATGTTGTTGTGCAGTGGATGGGCATAACAGTGATTCAGTGATATGATTGGGCTGGTTGGTGCTGGGCTGTGAGGGGAGTTGGGTAGGGAGAATGGATTAGACTGTCCATGGAACTGGGCAGATGGTTAGGGGAGGGAGCAGATGAACTCTGGGGATTTGTGGTTATATAGCTGAAACTACAATGCTGGGAATGTTCTTTTGGCAAATATGACAGGTTCAGGTTACTGGTTTAAGGTGTTGGATGTGGGGGGCACGTGGGACAGGTCATACCTGGGGCAAGCTTCTAGGGAGTGTGTAACATTCATCTTGTCACTGTGAGTTGTACCAGGAGGTGGAGACTCACATAAGGAGTGGGAAGGTGTTGGACTGCCATCCTGGGGAGTCTTGCTTTGATCTCTACTAGAAGGGCAAGAGTCCTTTGAGAGCATAGTTAATGCCTACTAGGGGAGGACAGGTCAGTATGTTAAGCTCTCAATGTTGTAAAAGTAACTATGTATCTGGTCTTTCAATGAGTTAATCTTTGTGATTACCATGGGTCCTGAGGGGACAGGGAAGGAGGAATAGAATAGATGGAAAATGGAACATTTTGGGGGTGATGGAATTGTTCTACATGGTCCTGCAAGGATGGATAGAAATCATGCCAAATTTCATTAAAATATACAAAAGTGTATGGTCCAAAATATAAAGCACAATGTAAATCATTAAACATGGTTAGCAGCAATGTTTCAATATTTGTACATCAATTGTAACATCCACATATAAAATGTTATTAATAGGGGAAAGGAGAAAACAGAGAGAACGTTGGGTATATGGGAATCACCTCTATTCCTCACGTGACTTTTCTGCAACATAAAGCTTCTTTGAAGACAAAATGAAAAATATAAGACATTGGGCAAATGAATGGAAGCAAATGTCATTGTACATACAAAACAACAGATGTTACAGTGATAAAAGTCATAATGTTAAAAATGTTAATTATATATTTTTAGTTTTTTATTCCAAACTTTTAAAAAATTTATTTTATATTTTATTATTAAAGTCATCATTATTAAATCATTTTCCTATTAATTGTATTCATTTATTTTGTTGGCTACAATTTTGAAGAAGTTTGGGGTCACAGAAGTGTTACAACAGTGATGGGAAGTTCATCGGTGCAGGATGTCAAGAGATGGGGTATGCATGGGAGCAGGTTCACCTTGGGCATATCTATAAGGCATATGAATGTGTTCAAGTGTTCATGGGGCATTGTCACAGTGGTGGAGATCCACACAATAACTAAAGAAATATCAGATTACCATCCTGGAGAGTCTCTACCACATTCTCTAATGGGAAGCAAGAATGCTTCAGTGACTACTGAAGGTGTATGGACCATTGACAGGCCCATGATTGTGATGACTGTACATATGAAATTTTACTTCTGATATTGAAACTTAGCATAGTATTATAGGGTGCCTAAGCATAACCTCCTAAGATCCTCTTTGTTGGTCAAATGTGGCCTCTCTCTAATCCAAAATTCATCATATAAATGCACTACATTTTTCCCAGCATTGTACATTACTCCTGGGGTTGAGCCTCCCTGGCAGTGAAGGATTACCACTAAGAACCTACTAAAAATGGAACTGGAAAAAGACCTTGACCAAAATGGGAAAAGTATAAAGACAAATGAGTTTATATGTCTAAGACACTTCAAAATAAGTTGGAAAGTCATATCAGAGGTTGTGCTTATGCACATCTCAGCAGGAACTCATTGACTGCCAAAATAAATATTACTTCAAGTAGCAGGACCCCTGGGGGCTCTGGAGACATCGAGACACTATAGGCAGGGCAGACTGCCCTGCCAGTGTGCCCTACTTTGGAATTTACAGTCCCCAGTGTGATAGAGCTGGTCTCAGTTATGTTTTACCTACAATGACTCTGCTGCCCATCTATTTGAACCTATAGTTAGGACTATAGTTGATAGTTGTATGCCCAAGAGACTTAAATCTTTGGGCTGTCCATGTGCCAGTTGGGCCCTGAATTTCAACAGACTTGCAACACCTACTCACTAGTTCACTCGACTCATCCAGAACAACTTATAAGGAAATGATGATTGGCAATGACCATCTCAAGGAACACAGCCTGCAACTGCAAGGAAGATAGTCCCATCCATCTTACCCCATGGGATCTAAGCCCACTCTCAATTAGAGGTAGAATGGGCATCACCATCATGAGTCCTAAGGATTGGGAAATGGACGACGGGCTAGAGTTACTTACAGTTGTTCTGCTGTAGACTTGTGATCCCAGCAATGGAAGAACTTTTATCATGGATTTGGAGGCAGTGGTAACTTGAGGTTCTGAGGGGAGGGAGAAGGAAGAATGGGTGTAATTTGGGGGCATTTTTGGACTTGGGAATTTTCCTTAATGACACTGCAATGGCTGATACAGGCCATTGTACATCTTGTAATAACTTGCAAAAATGTGCAAGACAGAGTGTAAATTACAATGCAAACTATAATCAACACTTAGTGGCAATGCTTCAAGATGTGCTCATCAATTGTGACAAATGTGCCACACTGATGAGGGATGTTGTGGGAAAGCGCGGGAAGGCTACGGAGTGGGGCATACTGGAATCCCCTATATTTTCTCTGTAACATTTATGTAATCTAAGTTTCTTTGGAAAAAAAAAGTATTGTAAATAAAAAGAGAAACAGGTGTAAAATGGGGCATTTTGGGGACATTGGGATGGTTCTGCCTGACATTGCAATGATGTATACAGGCCATTACACATTTTGTCAAAACCTATAAAATTGTGTGGTGCAAAGTGTAAAACATAATGTGTACTATAGAGTATAGTTAGTAGCAATACTTCAATATGTGTTCATCCATTGTAACAAATATACCAGACTAATGATAGATGTTTTCAGTGAGTGAAAGTGTGGGAGGGGGAGGATGTCAGGTATATAGGAATCCCCTGTATTTTTGATGTAGCACTTATGTAATTTAAAAGTTTTTAAAAATAAAAATAAAATGAAAAATTAATTAATATTACCAATTTTGGCAATGAAGGTGTGAAATATTTAAAGAATAAAAAGAGAATAAAAAATGAATGTTATGAACAACTATGCACAGAATTGATAGATGAAATGGAAACATCTTTTCAAAATGATAAATTACCAAAATTCACTCAAAAATAAATAAATAACATGAAGTGCTCCATAATTCAAAGAAACTGAATTTGTAGCTACAAACTGTCAGAAAAGGACACTTCCTAGTATAGAAGGTTTTCTTGACCAATACTACCAAGTTCTGAAATACTTAAAGGAGAAATGAATCCATTGCTCTACAGTCTTTTGTAGAAACTTATTTTATAACAGTATTAGTCATCCAAAAGGGTACTGATGCAAAATACCAGGAATCTGTTGGCTTTTATAAAGGATATTTATTTGGGGTAGAAGCTTACAGTTACCAGGCCATAAAGTGTAAGTTACTTCCCTCACCAAAGTCTGTTGCCACATGTTAGAGCAAGATGGCTACTGACGTTAAGCCTTCTTCTTCCTCTAAAGGCTCCATGGTCTCATCTTCTTCCAATATCAGCTGTAGGCTGCCATTAGTCTCATCTCTCTCCCAGGGCTCAATTCTCTCCAGGCTCAGCTGCTTTGTTGTCTCCACAAGGTCAGCTGTAGGATCACAGGATCTCTTAGCTTTGTCTCTCTCCCTGGCACTAGATCTCTCTAGGCTCAGCTTCTCTCCTCTTTCCACAAGGTCAGCTGTAAAGTCTCAGGTGAATGGCTCATCTCTCTTCCTGGGGACTCTGCTGCATCTAATGTAACCTTTTTCCTTTTCTCATGTATCTACTTCTCCTGTGTGTTTACTGTCTGGGCTCCAGAATCAAAACTCCAACTCTCTTCTCTGCCATGATTTTTTCCCCTGTGAGTCCCCACCCAAATGTCTTACTGATGTGGCTCAATCAAGGCCCTAATCATTATTTAATTATGCCCAGGTACAGTTTACAAACATAATCCAGTATCTATTTCTGGAATTCATATACAATGCCAAACTGCCACAATAACAAAGCCCAAATTAGACAGTAGCAAAAAATTAAACTGCCTAAAATATGTTTAAATATTAGCATATTTTATACAGCAAAAAAACCCACAAATATTAATAAACACAAAGGTTAATAAAGTTTGACCAATTGATTTCTCCCTCCGGCAACCACAACTAGCAGTGGTCACCTGGACACCCTGGGGTCAGATTTAAGAAAATGAGGCAGAATCAGACAGAGATCTAAGATGGTGGTGTAGGGAATAGCAGGTTTCAATATTCCTCTAGAAATGATGGGAAGGTAAGCAGGTTAACCTGGCAGAAGGGAAGCTGTGGGACTGTGGGGGTAATTGGAAAGGGCAGCTAAAGATAGCAGTCTCAGTTGGATTGGGGAGAAAGAAAGCCACAGGAGCTAGGGCAGATAAGCCAGCGCCCAGCCTAGGAAGTGATTAGGCTGGAAGACAAGTGCTCAGCCAGCTCTGGGTATGAGGAAGCTACTAGGTGGCCAGGGGTGCATCCTGGTGCCTAACAGTTTCTTGAGGTGGGGACCTGCAGTGCAAACAGGTGTGGCCATAGCCCCTAGATGGCTCAGGTGTAGAGATGAGCAAGGTGAAGGAGAGGTAAAGCAGGCACTGAATCTCAGCTTGTTCTGGGACAAGGAGATGTGTCAGTCTGTGCTGAAAGGGCTCTAGGGAGAAGGGAGAGAGGAATTTATCAAGTGGGCTGTCATATCCACCATCCCCGGGAGATAGAGGAACTGGGTCTGTGAGGGGGTGGGCTGACTTGTGCCCAACAATCTGAGTGAAAGGGGAGATGGGAGAGGAAGCAGGAAAGCTGTCAGATGCCAATCTCAAGAAACAGATTATCTATAACTGTAACCTATCTGATGCCCCAAACTATCAGAGGGAAAGGGAACTGAGAGAGGCTGACAGCCATCAATCAGATGTGCAACCAGCCTGAGGGAAACAAGGGATGGTGAAAGGCAGTTGGTGAGTGAACAGGTATTCAACTGGCCCATAAGAGAAAAGAACCGAATTGTCATCCAGTGGATTGTCAGGCACCCAACCAGCTCTCTGAGGGAGGGGAAGTAGCAGCCTTACTATAGAGAACTTAGATAATTTTTAGGTTTATTCTTTATTCTTTATTTTTTTCCTCTACATTTTGGAACCCTACTTGCAGAGGGCAGGCCCTCAGGTGATTAATTGGTGAGCACAGGAAGCCTGAGATTGATGCTAGGGTTCAGAGCTCAAGGCTTGTTTTCCTTTTCTTTGTTTCTTTTTTCATGAGTTCTATTTTTTTATTTTATTTATTTATTTTCTTTCTTTCCATTTTCCCACTTCCTTTGCTTTACTTTCATTCTACCTTCCCTTTTTTAGTCTTCATTTTCTTTCTTCTATTCTCACCTTTCTGGTCTTTTACTTTTATTTCTTTATTTAATTCTTATTTCTTTTTGTTTTCTTATACTTTTTATTATTCTTATTCCTTTTTTATGATTTTTCACATGTTACTTATTTTTTTCCTGTATATTTTATGCTTTCTTTTCTCAACTTTTAAAAATTAATTTTCTCATCTCTCTTTCCTTTTTAGTGGCTTAATATTTTTTCAAGGGAACACAGACAACTATAAGGATATAGAACATGTCTAAGAGACAAATATGGACACTATATATTAGTAAAAGGGGTAATTTCTCAAGAAGAGAGAACAATCATAAACATTTATGCACCTAATCGGGGTGCCTCAAAATACATGAGGCAAACTCTGGACAAACCAAGTGGAGAAATAAATGCCTCTAAAATTATAGCCGGGGACTTTAATACACCATTATGATCATTAGACAGAACATCTAGAAGATAATCAACAAAGAAACAAAGGCTCTGAACAATACATTAGAGGACCTGGACTTAATAGACATATACAGAACACTATACCCAAATAAAGCAGGATTTACATTCTTCTCCAGTGCACATGGATCATACTCCAAGATAGACCACATGATAGGCCACAGAACACCTCTCAATGAATTCAGAAAGATTGAAATTATACAAAGTAATTTCTCTGACCACAATGGAATGAAATTGGAAATCACTAAGGGCCAGAGAAACAGGTTAGGCACAAAGATATGGAAGTTAAACAACACACTCTTAGACAAACAGTGGGTCAAGGAGGAAATCTCAAAAGAAATCAGTAACTACCTTGAAACTAATGAAAATGACAACACATCAAAACTTATAGGATGCAGCCCAAGCTATCCTGAGAGGGAATTTCATACCCATAAATACATATATTAAAAAAGAAGAAAGAGCTAAAATTGAAGACCTAACTGCACACTTGGAGGAATTGGAAAAGCAACAACAAACTAAACCTAAAGGAAG
>JAQZBX010048931.1:0-20064 GCA_029593785.1 Cabassous unicinctus | reverse complement strand
GAAAGAAATGAGAGGTGACTCAATATGGTATGATGCAAAAAATTAAATTAAATTTATATACATGTATTATATATGTATAATACATATAAACACATATTTAACTGTATACTGTAATTATAAATATGTAAGAACTTAACAGCAGAGATTAAAAAAATAAGTTTATGGAGCAAAACTTAAAAAGGTGAAAGGAGACTAGAAAGCCCATAATCATAATTGGAGATTTTAAATCATTTTTCCCAATAACTGAACACTTGGACAGAAATAA
This sequence comes from Cabassous unicinctus, assembly GCA_029593785.1. Taxonomy (NCBI): domain Eukaryota; kingdom Metazoa; phylum Chordata; class Mammalia; order Cingulata; family Chlamyphoridae; genus Cabassous; species Cabassous unicinctus. Next base: position 19,799 of record JAQZBX010048931.1, on the reverse strand, counting down.
TCATTTGCTATGGATACAGAAAACCTGAAACACACTATCAATTGGATTAAACTAATTCACATTTCTAGGAAACTATGCTGCAAAACTGCAGAATATGCATTATTTTCAAGTCCATCTGGAACAATCACCAGTAGAGACCATATGCAAGGCCATAACACATCCCAATTGATTTTACAGAACTGGAATCTTGCAGACAATTGCCTCTAATTTCTAAAGAATTGAATTAAATATCAACTACACATACACGCGCACACACACAAACAATATGTAAGAAAATACCCTAAAATCCAGAAATAAGAAGCCTTATTGTAAACAACAAAAAATGCAACAAAGAAGGAATTAAAAATATTTTAACTGAATTAAATAAAACACATTTAAAATTTTGTGATGTAGATATGGCAATGCTTAGAAGGAAATGTATAGCTATAAATGTGCATATTATAAAACAGGAAATATTTATAATTAGTGATCTAATCTTCTAACTTAGAAATCTAGAGAAAATGAACAACTTAAATGCAATATAGAAGTCAAGAAACATTAAAAATAAGATTCAGAAATCAATGGAAATATAAATTAACAACAGAAAGATAGTTATTTGAAAGGGTTGACAAAATGATATCTAGCTATAATTATCACAAAAAGTGCCCAAAAATTAGCAATTACAAGAATGAAAGAGGGAACATTAATACAAATACTATAATCATTAAAAGGAAAATGAAGGGATATTATGAATAATTCTATGCAAATTAATTAGACCACATATGCAAAATGAAGAATTCCTTGGAAGACAAAGATGCCTCTAGATGAAAAGTTTGAATTAGATTTATATCTATTAAAGAAAAGTTTGTTCATGGTTTTAAACCTTCCCTGGAATAAAACAACAAGCCCAAATAAGTTCAATGGCTAATTTTACAAAATATTTGAGAGAATAAATAATAACTCTACACAAATTCTTCTAAGAAATAAAGCAGAAGGGAATACTTCTCAACTCATTCTATGATTCCAACATTACAAGCACATTACAAGAAAAGATAACCACTAACCAATATTCCCCATGAATGAAGATAACAAAAATGTTCAAAACAGTTAGAAAATAGGATCCAGATACACACACACACACACACACACACACACACACACACACACACATGATCAAGTAGGATTCATCCCCCAAATACAAGAATTATCCTAATATTAAAAATGTATCAATGGAATTCTCTATATTAACAGACTAAAAGAGAAAAACTGTCATATCATCTCAATAGATCAGGGATTCTTAACCAGGGATCCCTTGGGGGGCTGTAGAAAGATTTGTGGGGGTCCATGAGCTTGAGTTGAAGAGTGAAAAAAAACATTTTTCTTGTGGGAACGTGTTGGTGTGGGTGTGATATATTTATTAAATAATACACAGTATAGTGTGGACTCAGTAAGGGGTCCGTGGTTTTCACTTGACTGGGAAAGGGGTCTGTGGAACAAAAAAGGCTAAGAACCCCTGCAATAGATGCACAAAATGCATTTGCCAAAAGAAACATTCATTCATGATAGAAATTCTCCCAAAATTAGGAATATAAGAAACCTTCTCAACCTGATAAAGGACATCTATGGAAAAGTAAAATTGACATCATACTTAATGATAAATTATTTAATGTTTTCCCCTTAAGATCAAGAACAAGACAACGATGTCTGTCCTTACCATCTATATTCAACATCAACTAGATGATGTAACCAATGCAATAAGATAAGTAAATAAAAACATAAAAGCATCCAGAATAGAAGGTAAGAAATAAAATTATTTTAAATCACAGATTAAACAATCATCTGTGTAGAAAATCCTGAGCAGTTTACAAATAAGCCACCAGAACAACTAACTGGATTTTCAAAGGCATAGAATACAAGGCCGTAATCAATAGTATTTTTATGTAATAGAAAAACATATTAGAAAAAGAAATAAAAATACAAGTTGAAATAGCATCCAAAACATGAAATATTTCATTATCAATTTAGCAAAATATATACAAACATGCACATTGAAAAGCATAAAATTTGATGAGAGAAATTAAAGGATAACTAATTAAATGAACAGATATACCACAGTCATAGATTGGAAGTCTCAATATTATTAAGGTGTCAATTCTTCCCAAACTGATATATAGTTTTAGTGCAGTCTCAATCAACTTTTCTGCAGGCACTTTTTTTTTTTAGAAAATGACACAATCCTTCTGAACTTATTATAAAAGAATCTGGGAAAGTCAAAGCAATTTTTAAAAAAAGAAGAACTTGGAAAATTTACAGTATTTGACTTGAAGACTGACAATAAACCTAATATAGAAAATTTGTTATTACTGTAAGGGTAGACATATAGAGAAACAGAACAGAATTGAGTGATGGAATAATCATTATATCCATCTATCTATCAACTATCTATCTAACTATCGATCTGTCGGTCTGTCTATCTATCTGAGGAGAGTCAATTTTGACAAATATACCATAGCTGTTCATGGGGAAAAGAAAATCTTTTCACCAAATGATGTTGGAAAAACTGGATATTCAAATGAAAGAAATAACATGCATAAAAATCAATTGAAATGAATCATTAATTAAAATGAATCTTAGACCTAAATTTCAAAACTTAAATTATAAATCTTCTGGAACAAGAACTGAAAGAAAATCTTTTTTAAATGAAAATCTTTATGACCTTGGGATAGGCAAACATTTCTTTTAAAAATTTACAAAGAAAAATTTGATAAACTGTACTTTGCCAAATAAAATTTCCTGTGGCTTGTACCTATTAAGAAAATGAATAGGTAAGCCATAGAATGGGAGAAAATGTGTACAACACATGTATCTAGAATATAGAAAGAATACTAATGTAAAGTGGTAATAATAGCAAAAACTGCATGTGTGAGTGGGATATATGGGAACTCTGTATTTTCTGCATGATTTTTCTGTAAATCTACCACTTTTCTAATAAAAAAAAAAAACACAACTACATATGCATTACAGAAAAATTAACAGAGCGCTATCATTATAAAACAAAAACCCAGGGAGGTAAAGGTTGGAAGAGAAAGGAACATTAGAAAAAAATAAAATACAATCAGAAAGTAACTGAACTACATAAGATTAACTACAGCACATGTACTTTCTGATCAAAGTGATTTTCCACAACAGATAGGTTTATTCTAGTAACATACACACAAGCTAAAATTTCCACTTTTTATCCACATTCAAGTATATATTTCAGTGCTATTATGTTCCCAATGTTGTACTACCATCACCACTATCTGTTACCAAAACTTTTCCAACATCCCAAGTGGAAACTCTTTACTGTTTAAGCATTAACTCCACATTCTCTACTCCCACCCCTGCCCATGGTAACCAATATTCTAGATTCTGACTTTATGAATTTGCTTAGCTTTTGGTTTTATAGATTTTGTCTATTTTATTGACTTCAGCCTCTGTGTTATCTCTTTCTTTTTATTTGCTTGTGTTTGCACTGCTATGCTTATTCTAGTGTTTTAAGGCAAAGGCTTCAACATTGACATGAGATCTTTCCCTTTAAGCACATATTTAGAGCTACATCCCACAAATTTTATGTTGTGCATTCATCCTATTTTATTTCAAGATATTTTAAAATTTCTTTTGAGGTTCTTATTTTATGCATAAGTTATTTAGAAGCATATTGTATAATTGCCAAATAACTGGAGATTTTGCAGATATATTTTTGCTATTTATATCTAATTAAATTTTATTTTTGTCACAGAACCTACTCTGTAAGATTTTGGTCATTTTACGTATAGTGAGACTTATTTTATGGCTCCATTTTTGTTCCCTATGGCCTTGAAAGAATTTGCTGTCTGCTTTTGTTGGGTGGAGGGTTCTATAAATGCTGATCATGTCAGGTCAAGTAGGTTGATAAAGTTTACTATATGCTAACTGGTCTCCTGCATAATTTTCTATCAACTACTTAAAGAAACATGTTAAAATCTACCCATATTTTGGATTTTCTATTTATACTTTATGTTCTATAAGTTTTTGTTTCAGGTGTTTTGAGTTTATGTTATTAGCTCCATTTACATGTTATTTCCTCCTCATTTGATCTCTTTATAGTTACAAAATATCACTTTTATCCATGATAATATTACTTTTCTAAAATCTGCTTCATCTTATATTATATAACCTCTCCAGCTTTCTTTTGATTACTGTTTACATGGTATATCTGTGCCCATCATTTTATTCTTAAACTTTTGCTAGTTTTATATTTAAGATGTGTTTATTGCAAGCATCATATTGTTGGCTCTTGCTCTTTTATCCAGTGATGATCTCTGCTCTTTAATTGCCATGTTTTAACCATTTATATTTAAGGTAACTGTCATTATGTTTGAATTTAAATTTACAAACTTGCTATTTATTTTCTATTAGTCTCATCATGTGTTCACTTTTTCTTACTTTCCTATTTCTTTCAATATTTTTTGCATTCCATTTTTGTTTGTTTGTTTATTTATTTTATATTTTAAAAGATGCTTAGATTACATAAATGTTATGCAAAAATTACAGGGATTCCCATATGCCCCACCTCCCAAACCTCCCATAACCTCCCACATAAACATCTTTCATTAGTGTGGCACATCACCTGCAATGGATATACACATCCTGGGGCTTTGCCGCTAAGCATGGACCATAGTTCACATTGTAGACCACACTCTGTCCCACACAGTTCTGCACGTTACATGCTGATGTAAAATGGCCTATATCTGTCATTGTAAAGTCACGCAGGATAATTCCCAAGTCCCGAAAAAGCCCCTGTATTACAACTGCTTTCCCTCTCCCTGCCCCAAAAGCGTCAATATGGCTGGAAATACGACTGGAAAAAAACCTTGAATAAAAGGGGGAAAGGGTAAAGACAAATGAGTTCATATGGCTAAGAGACTTCAAAGAGTCGGGAGGTCATCCCAGAGGTAACACTTATGCACACCTCAGTAGGCTCTCATAGAACACCAAAGTGGATATCACCCCACACAGAGGGGCTCCTGAGGGCTCTGGAGACAGCCAGGTCCTATATAAGGGGGGTTAGCTCCAGAGATTGATGCCTTATCAGTGGGCTCTACTTTGGAATCTGTGCTCCTGAGAGTGACAGAGTTGGACTCAAATAAGTCCACCCTGCACATGGTCCATCAGTCCCTTCTATTCAAACCTATACTTGGTGCTGGAGTTTGCAGGTGTACTTCCAGAGACTGTATTCCATTTTATTAGCTTCTTAGCTCTTTGTGTTGTTTTAACTGGTTTCATGCTACAAATGCAACTTTAGCTTGCTATACTATTATACCACATCAAATTTAATTAACTTCTACATATTTTATAATATCCCACATAAATTCAGCATTTGTCCCTCTTCATTCCATTAAGTAGATCCATGTTTTCATTGCTGTTGTGTATTAATGTTAAATTATTGCAGGGGATTTGACTTACTTTTCTGTAGCTGTATAAAAGCACATGTAGATAGGTATTTGTTTATTTATAAATATATCTTAAATATGTACACTGTTCCCCAAGTAGTAATACTTCTGTGATACTTGGTTCTTAGTTATAATTGGAAGCAAAACTAACTGTTAATGTGCAGAAAGGAGAAGTGGTATAGATGTGCTACATGTTGAGGGAGTTAGTTACCCCAGACATTTGCTTCAAAAGATAATGTCTAATCTGTTTTATCTTTTTTGCATGTTCTAACAGTAAAAGCCTTTAACATTAAGAACTTATTATTAACCTTGAAGAATCCAAAGTATGTTCACTGATTATGGCAAGCTGATAATGGAAACCATCGTGAATATCATTCTGGTTTTAGTCAACTGCGACCATGATACTAGTTCCTATAATTCATTTGAATTGTATAAATATCTTTAAAAAGTATTATTGTTTATTTCTCAGAATGTTTGTTACCTTTTAACATTAATCAGAATAATGATTCCCAGTCATAAATGTTACTACAGGTAGACATGTTTTGTTTGTTTGTTTGTTTGTTTTTCTGCTAGCTGAAGTGAGGACAGCTTTTGAAAGCTAGTAAGTCGTCATCATTGTGCTTAATTGTTAGGATAAGCTGGTAGAGCTGTTCTTCATAATTTCTTCAAACATCTGGCTATCACTGTTAAATAGGTTTGGGAAGAACATATGGTCCTCATTTAAAACATTGCAAATATCATGATGGAGACTGAAATTTTAAGAAAAACCAATGCTGTTTTGATTAAAATCTCAGACAGAAAAAAAAAATAACTGCATGCTAAGCTAAGAATTCCAGTGTTCTATTATAGAATTTTCTGCTCTGTGTTGTTTTTTCTTTTGAATTTGCTTTAAAGAACAGGGCATTAACACATAAAGTAGCTGTTGTCTTTTTTCTGTTTCCCAATTGAAATTATAACCAAAAATAAGAAAATAAAAACATATATTGAAAAATATATAAACTTATGGGCCCTTATTTTTAATAACATCTTTTATTTGGAATTTCCAGCTTACATATTATGGCCATAACCCTATTAATTCAGAATAGATGTGTTTTCCAATTAGGCTGTAATTAAATAGCAGCCTTCTATCTCTGCAAAACAGATGAAAGGGATCTAGTAGGAGCTGTTAGGTTAATCCAGCTGTTTGAAATGTGTGTTGTATTTGACCATTTGCCAAAAAAAGTCTATGGGTACATGAGCCAGCTGGCATAAGGTTAAATGGCAGTGATCTCTCAGCTGATTAGGACTATGGCTGAAGACATTTTTATAAAATCTGCTTTCAAAACGCCAAACATGAAAACTGCTCCTTTGGCCACCCTATCGTTTTGCCAAGCAATGTTATCTTCAGAAATTGTTTTCTTCTTAAAATATCTCTTCTGATTCATAGTACCTGAATCCTTAAAACAAGTCATTTATTTATATTTAAAAATTAAAACCTGCTTAATCAGAAAGAAAGAAGCATCAAAGCTATATTTTTACCAGTTAAGGAGCCTAGGATTGTGATTTTGTCATATCTCCTACCTAAAAATAAGGAGCATTAATTTTAAAGTAAATGATACAATTCATGCCAAAAAGTTAATAATTCTCTGTATCAATTTTACAATTTTATTTAACAAAAAGAGGGACCAAATCTCGTCAGGGTTACTTAATTCTTTTTTTCATTTTCCTCCATCACTGTAGTTTTATGATGCATTTATGTTATTAGAATAAAAAGCCAAATTACCAACCATTAAGAAAATCATGAATAACTTTAATAAACTGGCTCATCTGTATATATGTGTTTATGTGTATCTATTCATGGATGTGTGTGTCTACATATGTGTCTGTGTGTATCTGTGTGTGTGTCTGCGTGTGCCTGGATGTGTACACGCATGGGTGTGGGTGTGTCCACCAGGTGTCAGTGTGAGGTCTGACACATTAACGAGTCCCATGTCACACTCTCCCTTTGATTTTTTTCCCCACCTGGTGTTTGCTACAGCAACATGTCTAACTAGCCATTTGAGTTATCTGAGAAGCTGTCAAAAGGCTGGGAAGATTTGGGAAGATTTCAAAAACCTGGCTGAGCCTGCCTTGTCAAGAATAACACTATCTGACACTTTTATTCTCTATCCCAAACCTCAGATGTTTGATTTTTTTTTTCCCACTGCTGAAATGGGGACAATAAGAAGCCTAGGGGGAGTTAGGACACTTTGAACATATAAAAAAATCATAGAAAATTTCAGCACTCACTGGATTTTGAACGTTTATATTTTCAAATTTTAAGGTGACAGAATGGGGACTGGTTTTACTATAAATAATATGAAAGAGAAATCTTTGAAGGACACCTGGTTTTTAGTAGTTCACTTTAGTTTTATCTATTTGTTTTTATTTATTTATATTATTTTAATACACAATACAGTTATGTTGTTTAAAATAAAAAAGTATAAAATGTATAAAGGAGAAAGTCATCCTTTGTCTCCTGTCTCATGTTTGCCCAGTTTGATCTCTCCACTTTCTGACAACATAGCTAAACATTGTTATAAGGTATTTGTGTACCCTTCCTAGGATTGCCAGATTTAGCAAATAAAGATGCAGGACTCCTGAGTTATGTTTAAAATTCAGATAAACAATGATTACTTTTTAGTATAAGCATGTTCCAACAGTTGCATAGGATATATCTATGCTAAAATACTCATTGTTTATCTGAAATTCCAATTTAAGTGGGTATCCTGCATTTTATCTGGCAACCCATAAACCTTTGAGAATTTTTATGCAAATGTAAGAAATATGCATAACATCTTCTTTTATTGCCCACCACTTTTCTTTAACACAAATTGCATCACACCATATGTACTGTTCTGCACCTGTGTTTGTTTGTTTATTTTATGTTTTATGTTTTTTTAACTCAATAAGATCTTTTAGAGATGATTCCACTTCATAATTGTGTCAGCCAAAGGGGTGCTGATACAAAGTACCAGAAATCTGTTGGCTTTTATAAAGGGTATTTATTTGGGGTAGAAGCTTACAGTTACCAGGCCATAAAGCATAAGTTACTTCCCTCACCAAAACCTGTTGCCACGTGTCGGAGCAAGATGGCTGCCGACATCTGCAAGGGTTCAGCCTCCCTCTTCTTCTTAAGGCTCCTTAGTTCCAGCTTCTTCCAGTATCAGCTGTAGGCTGGGATAAGTCTTGTCTCTCTCCCAGGGCTCGTTCCTCTCCAGGCTCAGCTGCTCTGTTCTTTCCACAAGGACAGCTGTAGACTATCAGGCTCTCTCTCTTCCCGGGGCCTCTGCCGTGTCTATTCCTCTGCGTTCTCCTGTGTGTTTACTTCCTGGGGCTACAGCATCCAAAACCCCAACTAACTCCTCTGCCATGCTGTTTTTTCTGTGAGTCCCTGCCCACCAAGGCGGCAGGGGTGGGCAGGGACTCAACATCCTATGATGTGGCCCAATCAAAGCCTTAATCATTATTTAATCAAATAAAAGTGAAACCTCTGAATTTAATATACTCTAATACACCCAGAGGAACAGACCAGTTTACAAACATAATCCAATATTTATTTTTGGAATTCATAAACAATATCAAACTGCTGCAATAATCAAAAGCAATTTCTCTTCATTCATCACAATTTATTAAGCAGATGTACTTGTAGTTTGATTTCTATATTTCTATATTTTGCTCTTACAGTGTTTCAATGAATAATCTTGTAAACATATATAAGATTGAATAAAATAACTTCACACGTATGCAAGTATATTTGTAATAAATTCCTATAAGTGGCATTATTGTGTCAAAGGGACATGTATACATAATTTTGGTAGATAGTGCCAAACTCCTCTTTTTAATAGTGATGCTACTTTACAATCCAGTTAGCAATGTATGAGAGTATTTCCATCAAAGCCTCACCAACACTCTATGTCACCAAACTTTTGGAATTTGTCACCAATCTTATAGATGAAAATCTTGGTGTAGTTTTAAGGTTTTTTAAATTTCTCTTTCAATGAATAAGTTTGAGAATTATTTTTGGATGTACATAAGCCATTTATATTTATGCCTTGAATTGTCTTTTTATACCCATTGCCCATGGTTGTGCTGTGTTTTAATCAATTTCTCCTCAGTTTCTTTGAGATCTTTGTATATTGATGACATTTGTATATTGATGACATGTGACATAAGTGGCAAATATTTTTCCTAGTTTTTTATCTGTTATTTGACTTTACCTGTAATTCTTAAAAAATGGATTCAGGCTTATCACTCTTAGTTTATGGCTTTTGAATAACTGTGATAAAGGCTCTCGCCACTCCTTTTTTGTACTTCTGTACTTTGACAGCTTGACTTTTGGTTTGTTTGTTTTACATTTAAATCTTTGATCCATCAGAGTGCATCTTGGTGTTTGTTGTGGACTATGGGTGCAGTAATTATTGTATAGTAAATTCCCTTGTGCAGTTGAGTCTATCTTAATACTTTCTGTTAATAATTTCTAAATTATATAGCATTTACCTGCCTATACAACAACAGCATCAGACTGAGATAATTATGAAGGCTTTAGAGTTTAAGTGAGTTTAAAGGTCTTGCTTTAGAGTTTAAAGGTCTTCCTTTACAGAGTTTTATTCTTGCTTGCTGATTTTTCTGTATGAAATTTAGAATTAGCTTGTCAAGTTCCAGAAGCCTAACTAATAGGGTTTTACTTGGGATTGCATTAAATTCATACATTTATTTAGATAATTGACATATTATGATGAGATTTCCTAACCAAAACTGTGATGTACCTTGCCATTTATTCAGTCTAATTTTTTTTGTACCTCAGGAGAATTGTAAATACTTATTCTTATATATTTTGCACATTTTCTAATAAGTATATTATAGTTATTTTATAGTGTCTGTTGTGAATATCAATGGTGTCTTCATTTTCACGCTATCTTCTACAGAGCAGTTGTAAAATTAAGAAAGTTTGGACTTCTGTATACCAATTTAAAATCTGCCACCTTTCTGAATTGTCTTATTGATTGTTAACATTTTTAAATTTCTTTTCTCAGATTTTTTAGGTATATGATTATATTATGTGCAATTATTTCCTTCTTTCAGTTTCTTACACATCTAATTTTCTCTGATCTATTGCATTGGGAAATATGTCCAAAACAATATTGAACTGGGGTGGAGAAAGTTGGCATTCTGGCTTTTATCCTGAAATTAGCAGGTATATATTCAGCATTTTCCCATTAAATAAGATGCTGATTTTGGTCTATTTGTTTTGTTATGCTTGGCTTACATATAATTTTATCAGGTTAAGGAAGTATCCATACTTGAATAAAATAAGGAATAAGTACTGAATTTTGTCAAATGACTTTTTAGCATCAGTGGAGATGATCATATTTTTCTTAGCTCTATTATGATGCTAAAATATATTAATAAATTTCCCAAGAATTACTTAAGAAAGAATTTTTTAATATATAGGAGGTACAGCTCTTTGTTTTCTGATTTTGCCATCAATTTCTAGCTTTATTACATTGTGATTAGATAATTTTTCAATACTATTTCTACCTTTTGGAATTTATTATGTTTTATTCTGGCCTGTTATATGTTTGATTTTTGTGAATGTCCCATCAGCAGTTATATTCACTATCTTTAATGTGTATATATTTATTCAGTATATGAGTTTTCTGTTGCCGCCTAAAAAATTACTACAAATTCAGTGCTTTCAAATCACTCACATTTGTTATCTCACTGTTTTTTGGGATCAGGAGCCCAGGCCTGACTTAGCTGGGTCACCTGCTCAAAATCTCACATGGTTGTTATCAACGTGTCGGCCAAACGATGCTCACTTGGCGGCTTTTCGTGGGTAAAACTTCATGTCCACACTCGTTTAGGTTGTTGGTAGAATCGGTTTGCTTGTGGTTGTGTGAGTGACGGCCCTGGCTTTTAGCTGGCTGTCACCTGGGTGCTGCCCGCAGGTCCCAGAGGCCTCCGGCAGGTCCTTGCCACTCGGGCTTCTCCACACGGCTGGTCTCATCTTCACCAAGCCAGCAAGCCGAGTCTCTGGCTCCGATCGCCTAAGACACAGTCTTAGGGATCGCAGTGTGAGCAAGGAAGTGACCGCCCAGCACCGTTGTCATATTCTATTGGTTAGAGGCAAGTCACAGATTCTTTCTGCACCCGGGGGTAGGGGGCTATGTGAAGACATGTTTACACCAGGAGGCAGAAATTATTGGGGATATTTTAGAGGGTCCATTGTAGGTATATAGGTAGTTGGATAGATGAAGTGTATCTCCTTCATAAATTGTGTTAGTATGTCTTCCATGGCTTTACTTCTTATTTCCCCCATTGTTTGTCACAGGCTGAGGAAAAGTATCTAAATCAAATACTACAAGTGTGTTCTAATTCTCCTTGTAGCTCATGTAGTTTTGCCTCATGAAAATTGTTCTTACATTTTGTGATGTGTGGATAATTTTCATCTCTTCATTTTGAATTTCACCCTTTAGCATTAAAAATTCCCTTCCTTGTCACAATCACTTTGCTTACAGATTGGATTCTACCTAGTTACTGGTTAATAATATGAATCCTTGCACCCTTTTTTTGGCCTTTCCTTAGGGTATCGTTGCCCCTCTTTTCTTTGCTGTCTTTCTGATGACTTTGATTTAGATGTTTTCTTGAGTCAAGAATGAAATAAAATTTGAAATTATTTTTTCTTTAACATATTGATGTAGCTCGTTTATATTACCATGACATATAGTTTGGATTTAGATTTGCAATTTTATATCATTTACAATGTGATCTCTTTTCTCTGATTTTCTTTGTGGAGTACTAATATTTAGGAAAGGCTATATTTTTGTTCTAGTGTAATTATTATTAGGAGTATACAGTAATATCATAACTGTGATTCATATTTTCTTTTCTTTTCCAAACTATAAGCAATTCTAAAACTTTCACCTTTCTTATTCCTCCCTTCTCCTCCCTCTCTTCGATCTCCCAAATCAGTCACAATATTAACTCCCTTAGGATCTACCCTTGTATTTCTGTTACTTGAATTTTAAGCATTATATGACCCATAATCTGCCCCTTGGCTATTAAAGACAAAATAAGCAGCACATATTACTTCTCCATGTCTTTTTCCCCCTCCTAATTTTTGTTTGTCAGATATTATCTACAGTCTCAATGTAACATTTGCATTCTTTTCCTTAACCACTACATTTCCTTTAGTTCTATAGGTAAATATATTTACTTCTCACCACCACTCCTATTGTTGCAGTTGCCTTAATTATTTTTTTGGTTACCTGAAACCTCTAGCATTTGTGGAAACATCATCTGAACTTCCCTTAACAAGGACTCATAGGAAAAATATCTGCATTGGGAGGGGGGAACGTTCAACCTAATTCATCCGGAGTCTTTTTACTTTAAGAATACTTTAGCATAAACTGTGTTATCTTTCTTTCCCCTGAAATTTCAGAGCCACCTCTATAGTAGCTTTGTTCAGATTAGAAAAAGGGGCTCTTTCCAGGCAAGTGTAATTCTGTGTCCACACTGCTTGGCAAGTAGGAGAATCAGAAAAGGTCATGCACACGAGACAGATATTTCTTTGTGCTACCTACAGTTCTGTCCCCTTTTCTGAGATCATTTTTCTAGTCCTTTTCTAAAATTATTCAACATTGTCACAATACATTATGATTTGTTCAAAGCACTGGATTATATTTGTTAATGTTTCATTTAATATTTTCCAACTATTTTTGGTTACTTATTTCTAGTTTAATTCTACTGGGGTGGAGACCACACCATATGATTTTCAATGATTTGAAATTTGTTGAGACTTGCCTTATGGCCCAGCAAATGGCGAATTTCAGTAAATATCCCAAGCGCACTTGAAAAGTTGAGTGCAGTGTTCTATATATGTCAAGTAGGTCAATTTTTTAGTCATGCTGTTTAAATATTCTGTGCATAATTTTTTGTCTATTCTATCAGCTATTGAGAGAGGAGTGTTAAAATCCTGCACTGATTGTGAGGAAGGTTCTTTTATTAACCACACACAAATTCAGAATTATTATATCTTTCTGACGGACTGGCCTTTTTATCATTATGAAGTATCTCCCTGTGTTAAAGTCTGATCTTTGATACTAGCGTAGCTCTAACAGCTTGTTTTGGTTAGTCTTCACGTGTCATAATTTGCATCCTTTTATTTTTAACCTTTCTGTGTCCTTATATTTAACGAATCTCTTGTAAACACCATATATTTGGGTCTTATTTTTCAGTTTTCAATTCTTGCCTTTTAACTGAAGCATTTACTAATGTATTTGAGATGAAATCTATGAACTGCTTGCTATTTGTCCTCTCTGGTTCATTTTATCCTTCTTGAATTATTATAGTTTAATCCTATATTTATGATTCTATTTTTATTTCATTTTCCTCTCTATTAGCTTATTAGTTTTACTGCCTTTCATTATTATTATTGTGATTGCCCTAGGGATTTCAGCATAAATCCTTGACTGGTTAGGGCCACTCTAAATAATAAGTACTTATTTTTCATTAATTCTTGGTCAACGCAAGCACATTTGAATTCAACTCACCCCCTCCTACTTTTAGTATTAATTGGTATGATGTACTTTGATTCTACATATATTTTCAAATACACTTTGACTACGTAGAGTTATCATTATTGATTTGTATAGAAAATAGCCATTTCAATGTACCCACGCTTTGTCTTTTATCATCGTCCCTCATTCCACCCTGTACATCCTTGCTGCCACCATTTTCCTGATGTCTTGTTTACTGCCAATGAGTCCTCCCTGTTTCTGTTTATCTGAAAAGGTCTTTATTTTTAGAGGCTTGTTTTTGATAGAAAAAGAATTTTGGATTGACAAATGCTGTCTTTAAGCACTTTGCAGGTGTTATGCCATTTTCCTCATGTTCACATCATTTTGGTTGAGAATTCAGCTCTCAAGTCTCATCGTTGCTCCTTTTGAGGTAATGTGCCTATTTTCCTTTGGATGCTTTACAAATTATTTTCTTTGTCTTTGGATTTTAGCAAGTTTATTATGCTGTGTGCAGCTGTGTGTGTGTGTGTGTGTGTGTACTCACATGTGTTTAAATTTGACTTGCTTCTTTTTTTAAAATCAGCTTTATTGATACATATTAATAAAATATACAATCCACACAAAGTGTAAAATCAGTGGTATTTGGTATAATCACATAGTTGTGCATTCATCACGCCAATCATAATTAGAGTATTTTTATTATTCCAATAATAATAATAAACAAAAAGCAGACAGACAAATAAGCTCTACCCCTTAATAATCACCTTCTCATAGCGCTTCTTTAATCGCTGACTTGGCTCCTTTGTCAGTTTTGAAAATTTTCAGTCATTACATCCTTAAATACCGTTTCTACTCCATGTCCTCTCACATCTGTCTCCTTTATCTGGAACTCCACCTATTGAAGACCACACTTTTTTTTTTCTTTATTAGAGAAGTTGTGGGTTTGCAGAAGAATCACACATAAAATACAGGATTTCCATATGCTGCCGTATTATTATTAACTCCTTGCATTGGTGTGGAGCATTTGTTATCATTGACGGTAGCATATTTTTATAATTGTACTATTAACTATAGTCCACGGTTTAACTTTGGGTTCACTGTTTGTGTAGTATAGTCACATGAATTTTTTAAAAAGTCTTTACTCTGTTACCCTATATACAGTATAATATTTTCCCTTTTAATCACATTCAGATATGTATTTCAATACTGTTAATTACTTTCACAATGTTGTGCTGCTATCACCACCATCCTTTACCAAAATATTTTTACTGTTTTCCTTCCCACAATTCAAAACAGAGTATTTTCTACTGATTTATTTTTCCAAGTTACTAGTCCACTCTCCTGCGTATATACATACTATTGACACTGTTTATTAAGTTGTTTATCTCAGCTATTTTATCTTATAGTTTGAGAATTTCCATTTATTCTGTTTAGTAGATTCTATTCTCTAGTGTAAACTTTCATCTTGTCATTTATTTACTTGCACGTATTCATCTGATAACTCTTTACTATCTGTGGAACTGTTCTGGTTTCTCTTTTTTCTCTGAATTTTAGGTCACATGGGACTATTTCATAAAACCCTGAAAATAAATTATTGAAAGGAAGATAATGGGTATCAAATATTAAAGAAACTCTGAAAGGTGGTATCTTCATCTAAGGGTTATTTCCTTTTTTCTAGAAGACAGAACAGAGACAAATCGATTCAATCCACTTTGAGATGGAGATGTTTCAAACTAGATTTCAGTCTTCTTCATGCAGGGTAATCTATTTTTACTTTGTCTTTCTTCTAGAAAATAATAATTTGGAGGTCTTACCCGAGAGGTTGGAGTGTTTGTATGGCCCCTCCTCTTTGTTTTGCCCTGAATGCCAATTTTCATATTTCCAGCCTAATGCTTAATGCCCTGCTTAGTGGTTTTTTGTTTGTTTGTTTGTTTGTTTTTTACAATCTTAACTGCAGCTTTTGCTTTATTTCTTGGCCTCTTATTCACCCGCAGTGTAAGAACCAGCAAATTTCTTGGAGTTACATCTCTGCAGTTACTTTTTCTGCACTCTTCTCTTGTGGTAGGACTTGGTAGCCCTAAAGCCCAACGTTTCTCTCCTTATCTTTGAAATTACTGAAGTTCTATGCCACTCCTTTTGCTTTACCCTCAAAGCTTCATGCCCCTTAGAATATGGCCGAGTGGTGAAGGGTGTTAGGTGCTCCTCAACACGGGTCCCCCCCAAACCCCGGGTATCTCGGGCCTCAGTTTTGGATGCCGTGTCTGATCTCAAATGCTGTCAGGAGGTTGCTGTTACTGTGTAAAAGTGATCAGCGTTTTATAGTGTTCCAGGTAGGAAGGTTTGCCTGATAAAATCAACTCTATCGTAGCAAAAAGGCAAAGAGGCTGACCCCTCCCTACCATTTCCACTTCTGCCACCTGGTTCTGAATCCCATCACCTCTCCCCTGGGACACTGCATTAGGCTCATAACTGGTCCCCCTGCTTCCACCCTCACAGTCTAGTCCCAACATACCAACCAGAGTGATACCTCCAAAACGTAAACCAGTTCACATCAGACGTCTGCTCAAAACTCTTCAATGACTCCCCGTTACACTCAGAGTAATCACAAAATTATTTGAGAAGAAAAAAGCAAAAAGCAAAAAGTAGAGCCTGCATGATCTACCATCCATGTTCTGTTCCCCACCCCACCCTGCCCCAGCACACCTGCCTCCTTTCTGTTCCTACATCTCCACGTTCTACTTTAGGGATTTTGCATTTGCTGATTCTTCTTCCCAGAATGCCATTCCCCCAGATAGTGTCATGGCTCATTTCTCCATTTCCTTCAAGTCTTTGTTTAAAGGTCATCTTTTCAGAGAAACCTATGATAACCGCTTTATTATAGCACAGCCCACCCTTGTCCCTCACCAATCTCCCGTCCTCCCTTTGGACTCCCCTCACCCAACTCTACTTTCTTTGCTTTTCTTCATTCATAATATCTATCGCTTTCTAGCCTAACATAAAGTTTGCTGTTTATCCTATTTATCATGATTCCATGACTTTGAACCATCCTCTCTTTTCAGTTAGATGGCTGGGGCTTGTATCTTGCCTGCTTTGTTTTAATAATTTCCAAACACTTAGAATAGTAGATGGGAGAAGCCCTCCAAGAACAATATAGATGGTAAACACAGAAATATTTTGGTAGAGAAAAGCAATCAAAATAGTCTAATAATTAGAGAATTTGATTCAATTATCAAACATTTATTGAGTATCAACTATGTACCAGGGCACTAAAAATGTCAAAATAAACATGGAGTTTATAAACCTTTCTCTCATTGAGTGATTAGCTCTACTTTCCCAGTATTCTTGACTTAATTGGAAACGTTCCCTTGTGGTTCTAGGAGTCCTACTGAGTTTCCTACGGAGTCAGATGGTGAGGATCATATTACTAAGTTAACAGCCATTCATATCTTTCCCCAGAACTGTACTTTGATCAGCTGTGAACCATGGACCAAAAGAAGCTAGAGAACAAGTCAATTTGCAAGTATTACTTAATTATATATCGACAAACACCGCACTATACATCAAAGGAAAGCATTACACTCAGGAAAATAATGTGATTATTCACATTTTTACTTTCAGGTTATTTGCAATACATATATAATGTTTCATGCTTCTCCAAGCCAGAACCCACCAAAGTTATTAAGAATAGATTCTAATTTTTACTTATGTGGAGATATGTTCTTCATTTGTATCTATCACTCTAACAAAAATTTTATGATTTGTGAGCAATAATTATGCTCATAGAACCAGAATAAGTGCCTTGTATATCCTATAATATATATATCTTATCCACAACCTGACAGAATAAGTATTCCTATTCTGTATATTTTTCTAAGATCATAAAACTATCTAGTATATGTATAATTATCTATATATGCAAATACGTTTATCTAAATTTATACCTATATAGCTGCATTCATCCATTTATCTATATAGCTATGTATTTTCTATAGCATCTATCTACCAATCTATCTTTCCACCTAAAAGTATTCCAACCATGTTCCCACCAGAATTTCCCAGCTAATCTTTACATCGACCTTGGAAATAAAGACTAAATTACAATTATAGATTTAGGGGAAACAAAGAAGGAACAAATAACAAGAAAACATAAATTAATAGCATTAATTTGGGCCTAATTAATGTAATTTAAAAGTTTTTCTACTTAAAAATCACTTAAATTATGAAGAGCTGCTTGTAAACTCCATTTGCTCATAAATTGATATAATCTTGTTTTTTTTTTTCACCACTTTCAATTTTTCAAAATTTATATATGCTTTGATTTCTGCTTGATTGGAGAGCTCTTATATCACAGCTCAGATACATGTCCTCTAAAGTTATGTCTAAGGCTCATAATCCCCCAAAACTAATGTCTTCTTCCTCACACAATCCTAATTTTATAACTCTAGTTCGCATAACTTTTATACTTCTCTATTTATAAGACATACAAGGAATGAAAATGGAGGCTGTAATAATGGTTTCTTTTTCACCAAATGAACCATCTCCAAGGAAGCTATAACTGAATGACACAACAGGAAATCTTAATTAAGTATGTAAAATGTGGCCCTGATATCCCCTGCCATGGCCATACCCCATAAAATCAGAGTTAAATCTGTGCATCTCCCATACTAAAGAGCTTCTGAATTGTTGTTAAAATAACTGATCACCAGACTTGCTTAATTAGAAACGTGCTGGTCCGTTCTTATGCAAGGCAGCTTTACTGGCATCAAGGCAAGGCTAGAGTTCTCAGTGGAAGGAATGACAGCAGGGAAAGTCTAAAATCTCCAGGTAGTCAGAGAAGGAAGGGGTTCCCTCCCACAGCTCTGGCATTGGGCATAATGGTATGCTTACTCTTACAGACGCAATCTTCAAAAATAAGCACAGAGATGAAAAATATGCCAAATACTAATGACCAAAACGATGAACTATGTTTCTCTACATGTGATCCATGGACAAACCACTTCATCATCTTATATTAAAAATAAACTTTCCTTATTAAAAATGCAATTTCTTATGACTCATTTGAATCAATAAATCATATTCTCTGGAGGGAGGTCCAAGAAATCAGAATTTTAGTAGGTCCACCAGGTGATTCTTATGCAAACTAAGATTTGGAAACAACTGACAGAAATTTTAAAACAACCACAGGGACTTGTAAAACATCTGTTGATGGTAAGTGGTGTAGACTTACTCTTCCTCTTAAGTTGGAGTTTTGTAAATAAAGTTGCTTTTTGTTTATACTACATCTTTTTTTTTTTTTTTTTTTTTTTTGGTGTTCTGAGAATCTGTGTGCAGGAAAGCCTTGGTTGTACTGTGTTTTGAAGAAAATACTTGGGTATGTTTATTCAAGCAAAATTTTTCTTAAAATTGAGACACCGGGAGTAAAAGAGAATCAACATTAACATTTATATTTAGGGCCAAAATATATACTGTAGAACAACAAACATTTTGGCAGAGTTTAATATGCAGTTGAAGTTAATAGGAGTTGTTCCAAGTTCTTTGTACAGACTGGAATCCCATGACAGCTAGGTAATAATAAACATCACTAGTATCAATATATGTATTGGGCCCACTTTTTTAGTCGACTTTGTTTGCATGCATCATCTAATTAAATTTTCAATACAATTTGGAGTGGCTTCTGGATAGAACTTCCTTCTCCAATATGATTTTCTTTCTTCTTTTACAGTGTTCAAATTCCAATAAAGATCACGGTCATCCACTCAGTTGGTTGTGGAGGCAACTTGAGTGTTATCCATGACCCCCCCACCCC
>JAQZBX010048930.1:0-20060 GCA_029593785.1 Cabassous unicinctus | reverse complement strand
GAGATAAAATACATGAAAACTTAAAAAAAAAACTAAAAATAAAATAAAATTAAAGGATTGGGTTATTCAAAAAATGAGAAAAATTAAAAAAAATAAAAATTAAAAAAAATTCTTTTGACATTTTGCCTTTTATCACTACAATATCTGGTGTCCAGTCTGTACCGTGGCACCTTCCCCCTCTCATTCCCCAGTGTTTCACTATTTTTCATTTAATTTTCAAAGAAGTTTTAGGTCACAGCAAAATCACACACAGAATACAAGACACTCTCATATACCCAACCTCCTCCCCCTTTCCTCACCCCATATTAAAACCTTTTTGTATGTGGACGGTAGCATTGTTATAACTGATATACAGATAGTGAAACATAGCTACTAAACATTGTCAATGGTTTTATATATGTTATTAAAATAAAACATTCCAAAAACATAAACCATCAAAAGAAAAAAACATTAATTAATAGTATAATTATAATAATATTATTTCATCAGTTTTAACAAAGGTACCATTCTAATACAAAAGTTAATAATAGGGTAAACTGGGTGTGAGGGGGGTATGTGGGACCTCAGTATTTTTTGCATGCTTTGTCTGTAAACCTACAAATTCTATAATAAGACCTAAAGAAAATAACACAAATTTTTTTAAAAATCAGAGGCACACCAGGGTAGGCATGTTGCTTTTACAGACTCATTAACAGGCCCCAGCACCTTGACAGTACCTGAATGACAGTGCACTCAATAAATGCTTGTTAAAGAATTGTAGTTGATCATTTAGTAAATATATATTGAACATTTCATATGCACCAGGTGAGGTTGCAGTGGTAAAAAAGAGATTCACTTTCCCTGCCCTCAAAGACATCGTAACCTAGAGCAACATTGTCCAATAAAACTTTATGGGATGATGGAAGTGATTGGCTCTGCATTGTCCATTATGGGAGCTATGAGCCATTGAGCACTCGATACGTGGCTTTTACCACTTAGGAACCTAAAAGTAAATTTTAATTTATTTAAATTTTCATTTAAAAATTCAGTAGTATAAAATATTTTTCCATGAAAAGCAGCTTTATTGTTTTGGTAAGAACACATTTGTCTTTAACTGCTGTATCAGGTATCATTGCCCTTGTACTGTAGTACACATGGCCAGTGTGTGCATTGTTGCCAGTATCTCAGTTATAACTTTTTATTTTGATTACATGTTGGAATGATAATATTTTTCAAATGGGAGTCAAATAACATATATTATTAAACTAATTTCATCTATTTCTTTTTACTTTTTCAAACATGGCTACTTGAAAATTTAAACTTGCATATATCGCATCCATTATATTTATATATTATATTTCTATTAGACAGTGGGGATCTAGAAGAAAACAAGAGAGATTAAAAAAAGCATAAGCAAACAAAATAATGATAAAATCTGGAGAGTCTTGCAAATGTAACCTTATAGAGGAATAATAATTATATTGTACCAATAAGATTTAAAGTACTTCTAGGTACCACAAGGGTTGATGAAAAATATTTAATTTAATGTAGTTTATTTTTTACTTATCTATATGCCCTGAAACAGACATTTTAAAATGGGAAGGGAAGTCAGCAGACTAATTGGAGAAATGACCCAAGAAAACAAGTGAAAAATACATTTAAATAAAGTTGGTTTTTGAATGTGTTTCTATCTTTTTGGATAGTAGTGAGCCAAGAGTTGAATTTTTCAGAGAAGACTTGGGTAAAATTGTATTTCAGGGACATATTTGGAGGTGAAAAGGATCACTTTTGACTGAGAAATACATTTAGATATTATGATTTATACTGTTAGGTGGTCACAGTTATAACAGTAGATATTTACAATTATACTAAAAACTAGGGCATGGTAAAGATATATACAGCCAATGCAAGCAAGCGATGACAGCATTCAAGAGACACAAACAATGTAAAGAATTTATTTAAATTTTCATTTAAAAATTCAGTAGTGTAAAATATTTTTCCATTAAACACAAATTTATTGTTTTGGTAAGAACACATTTGTCTTTAACTGCAAACAAACAAAAGAATGGCAGCTATGGTTAAGGTAAAATCTCTCTATTTCTCCAACCAAAGCTAGCCCCTTTTGGAGTTTCGCCAACTGTCACTCACCCAGAGTGAGGCACCTTCAGGTGTTTCCTAATAGTCTCATCGCCTCTCACCTGTCCTGCAAATCCTTTATCTGGGGATTTTCAGTGAAATAACTGGACAACTTATACAATTGATTATTGCTCAGCTCAAATGACTCATGTTCACTGTAGAAGGTCTGACACTGTGTTGTGTGCAGGTAGATCATTTACAGATGATTAAAATGTTTGTGGTCACTTCAATTGAAAAAAAAGTTGGGCGTCTATTCCTTGGTTAGAAATATAACCTCATTTCCCCCCTGTAAGAAAAATCAGATATGATTTAATACTCCTTTCACAAGAAAGTCTAAGGAACAACAATATTCTATTTCTGTGAGTCTTTTTAATTCTTTTTAGAAGTGTTACTTCAAACCAGTCAAAATATGCTTAACTAGAACACTCCATACTCAAATCATGCTAGATAAAAATGTAGTTACTGTAGTTATCATATTGACTTACGTATAGATATACATGCATAAGATAAACTGGGGTGCAACTTCCATAATAAATTCAAACTATTATGAGCCCAATTTTATTGAGAACTGTTTTGTCTTGTACTTCTTTGAAAAGTTTTATCAGATAGTTCCTAAAAGTCCATTTTCATCTAAGTTACTTTCCATTTTAATTGGAAATTCCATGTGGCTTTTTACAGAATATTTAATTTAAGATGAAAGCCTGAAGTAATTTTTGGCTAACACAAATTATGAAAGTATTCTTCATTTTCTCCTGGGTGACAGGAACACATATATGATTTGCAAGAATCAACACAGATAAAATTTTCTCTTTTTCATTTATATAATGAGTCATGCTGCTTTAAGAGGAAATCTATTGCAATGCATCTAAAGATACTATTTCTCCCTTGCCACCTAAAGAAACCATGTTGCAAGTCTTGACGGTGTGCAAATAAACCCTGTTCCATGCACTATAATAGCAATTCAAATTAAACATGTGGAGAGAATTTCAGGGTGAAGTTTTCATATTGGCACATTGACTATGTGGTGTGACATGGCAATTTTTCCTACATTAGCTACTTATCATTTCAGTTGTGTTTAGTTTGCATAAACATGCTTTTTAATGCAGTGCTATACAATAAAATTTAAGGTATTTTCAAAATAATGTGGCACAGCTGGGCTGTTATTCATTTCTCTCTCATAAATTCAGTAGGCTGGAAAATGAAGTTTGTTTAAAAATAAATTCTTTAGGACTTCTTTTAATGAACAGCCCAGTGTACATCTTCCATTTTGTGGATGGAAAAATGCATCTAAGACATTTTAGTTCACTCAACAATAAATATTGTTCTGAAACCATAAACCCAGAGAAAATTGGTTATTTCTTAATAGAATTCATTAACATAGCTCAGACAGCCAGTTCTTCAGGAAAACTACTTAAAAAAGGCAAACACGCCAGAGATGGATTTCCTGGGAGGGCGAAGCAGAAAATTGGTAGCTTAGTACTAAGGGATGAATAAAGTCCTGAGGCTTCTTTTATACCTACCTGAGCCATTTGGGCATAGGATGTGAGAAAAGACTGTTTTACTTATTTCTGCTTCAAAGCCTGGGGGTCTGTTTTGGGATAGGTCTGGGTGGACATCTCAACTCTGCTATGTGTGAACTAACCAAGTGACGATGGTCAACCCACATATGTGGAGCAGTGGTAGATGTCGAGGCTTTATTACCACCTAGACCTAGAACCAGTAGGGCACTGGCCAATGTTGAACAACTGGAAAAAAGTCCTGGTTTGTAATGTTTGCCAATTTCAATGGAGCAAATACTCCCACAGTGGCTAGTTTCAAGCTACGATCTTGATCCCACTGAATGGTGAGTTGGGAGATGTGCACCATCCATTCTCTCCAGATATTACGAGATGGCTCTAGCATGCCACTGTCTAGATTCCATTTAACTTCTCTGCATTTCTGTTTCTAAGTTTTAAAATATTCAACATAAACAAACCTAACAAAGGTTGTTTTCAGGGTAAAATAGCAGGTACTGAGTACAGAGCCTGAACATAACAATAACAGGTCTTCAATTAACATCAATTCCCTGACTTCCTCCTCTTCTTTCTCCTCCCTCTCCTCTCCTCTCCCCTTCTTCTTCCTCTTCTTCTTCCCTTCTCCTTCCTTTAACAAAAGTTTGACTGAACAGATCTGCATTTGTTCTACACTTCCTCAACCAACCCATTGTTATCTGTTTTTCAGTAACGAAATTTCCCAAAATAATTTCTCTGGTGACTAGGAGATGTGTTTTTTTCAACCCCAGCAGATATTTTTCAGTGCTAATTTTACTTGATTGCTCTGCAGCATCTGCTATGCTTGACCAGTGCCTCCCTCTTCTCTCTTCCTCTGTTAGGTTCAGTGACAGAATGCTACAGATTCTCACAGGACAACTTTGACTCACCTTTCTTAGGCTTTCTCACTCTGGTTTCTCTTGTTCTTTTCTTTGTTAATATTGGTGTTTGCTGAGGACTTACCCATGTCTCTCATCTTTTCACACTCCTGACCTTCCTTGGGCAAGCTCATTCATGACCAGAGCTTCCATTCTCATTCATCCATGTACAGATGACTTGAAAGAAAGCTCTGTCTTGAGCTCCAGGCCTGTATTGCCAACTTCTTGCTTGACATTCTTTTTTTTTTTTTTACGTACCAGGGCCAGGGATTGAACCCAGGGACCTCGTAAGTTAGATGCCACTTTTGATTTTTTGTTTTGTTTTTAGGAGGCACTGGGAACTGAACCCGGGACCTTCCATGTGGGAAGCAAGTGCTCAACCACTTGACCCACATCTGCTCCCCAACATTCTTTACATATCTGCTTCCGTATCCCATAGGTCACATTAAAATGAACAGAGACATAATCCAATTTGTTAATTCTTAGGTAATTAAAATAATATACCACCTGATTTCCTTGTTGCTAGTCAATTCCCCTTCCAATCCATACTTTCTCTGGAAAAATGTTTTGTAAAATGCAAATAGATCTTGTCATTCCTTGCACTTCATTAGTTCTCAACACCTACCGAATAAAGCCCAAACTTCATGGAAAAGCATACACGACCCTTGGTGATTCTAGTCCATTCCTACTTTTCCATCCACATCTTGTACCTTTTGGCTGCATATGGCTGTGCTCCAGTCATATTAAACCACTTACCTTTCCCTCACTAGATCATTCTTTTTCCTGTCTTTGTCTTTCTGGACAGCCAGCTCTTTCTCTTTCTCTATCTGGCAAACTCCTCCAATTCTTTCTTAAAGGAACGGCTCAAGCCTCGTTCACCTCTTCCAGGAAGCCTTCCTTGAATTCCATATAACAATTTATGAATAATTCTCCAGATGCCACACTGTGTTATAATCTGTACTTGCTTTTCTCTCCCAGCTAAAAGTGAGTGAATTGAGGACATCTATCCTATATCTTATTCATCTTTGAATCTCATTTGCAATATCAAGCACTAGGTCTGCAGTGCAAAAAAGTTTAGCAAATTAAATGTATCAACTTATAAATACCTCAGATTCCTTCTCCCTTCTCTCCCTCCTTTACTGTACTAAATGAGATAATGTCAAGAAAAGGGCTTTTGTAATAAGCTTACAAACTTGATTCTGCCTCTAATAATGATTCTTAAACTGAGTATCACAAAATATTGATGTCCCCCCAAAAATGGCTTTTCAGGAATGATAGATTACTTAAATTGTATTTGTTACAATGTATTCTGTCAATTTTATATGTTTTATCTTGGTTGGTGGTAATTAAAACTATCATTAATTCTTTTTCACACTTAATGCTGAGGGTTTTTTAAAGATAATGTATAGGAAATATGGCAAAAAAAACCAAAACAAAAAACCACTACAAAAATAGTAATGGCATAGAGAGAGCTCATCCTTAATGTGCATGTATTTGGAAGTTTGCATTCAATAAATAAGAAAATGAACATGTTACTCATGCACAGATGGAATAATTTTATTTAGTACTTATTTAACTATTTTTTAATCCCGAATGACTGCATCCCCAAAGTGTGTTAAGACTTTTAAAAATGAAAATGGTATTGCTGTTTTAGAACTACTCAAAAAAGTGAAAAGCCCAGTCAAAATGTAAGCAGCATGGGACTGAGCTAGCAAAGCAGATGTTCTACCATTTGCTGAAATTCCAATAACAAATTTCACCTTTTGAATTGAGAAAAAACCAAAACCAACATTGTTCTTCTCTACTGGTAACTTTTAGCAAATTATGCAAGTGAGCAAAACACCCCCAACTTTAGGGATGCTCGAATGTCACAAATGGAAAGTATGCAACTTCATTTTAATGTACTTATTTCTACTGATAACTCCATTCTCTGGCCCACTAGAATTACTCTTTATTTAATACTTAACTGAATTTAAAATTGTCCTCCTTCTTGGAAAATTGGAATAATACATATTTGAACAATATGTGTTTGTCTCTATAGTTTACCTTAGTAAGTTTTTTAACGTACTTTTTTCTAACTAAAAATTTATGCAACACCTGTCTCTACAAGAATGCTTTTTTGTAATCTGTGCTGTGTTGCTTGGTAATATCAAAAATTCCGTGACCCCCCAAATGGTCTATCTTCTGATAATTCAAAAGTATTTCAAATTCAATAGAGTTTTAATGCAAAATTTATGGAATATAGCTGGCCACTTTTTCATTTTTTTCTAGTTGAGAAATTGGGTTATACAAAAATCAAGGGCAAAGAGATAATCATCAGCAACTTGCCTCCTGATATTTTTTCTATTTGTCATTTTATACCATTTTATGTATTTTTTTTTAATATTCTTTACCAAGCTAAATAGCCCAATTTGGCTTTGATTTTTCTGGTCATCTTGTATGAATTTGACATGGGTTTTCAAGCTCAGTGTCAATAGGCATATGCTTCAAACTGTTTTTCAAAAATGGCAATGAATGATACCAAATTATACATATTCTCTTGTGAGTTATTCCAGCATCATATTTGAAACTATAGCCAGGATTGCAATCAGGGTATGGAACAATGTTTTTCCCCAAAGAAGCTAAATATGCTAGAGAACAATTTTATTCCACAGTTTTAGCCCCATTAGCTAAGTGCTTTACTGAACAACTCAGTCCAAACTAAATTAGCTTAAGCTTCAGAACATGATTCACTGAGTTATATAATGTAATGTGAGCCACTTAAGTTTTTTGTGTGTTGATCCATGCACACATAATACAACCATTTCAATATGGTAATAATATAAGTAGAATCCTAGACACAAAATTGGAAATAACCTTAGGAATCATTCAACCAAACCCCTTTTTGCTTTGTGAATTTTCTGCCAACATCCCCTGCAAGATGGCTCAACCTCTGTACACATTTACTGACATTATTTCACAAAGCAACTCATTCCAGTCCTGGAGAGTTTTCTTTGTTAGGAAGCTATTTCTTATCCTGAGCAAAACTCTGCCTCTGAGTAACTTTCATTTTAGTGCAAGATTCTTTAAACAAAGGAGAATTAACCAACCTTTCCCCTGATAGAAAGGGGGAATATTGTTGTCTACGTTTTTCTTTAACTTCTTGGGTTTCAATCACAATTAGTGTGATAGGACGGGGTAGCTTGAGAGTATCCAGGACCTAATGCTATTTGGAGATGGACCCAGGTACAAATAATAGCTATGGTGTGTGTTGTCTAATCCAGCAGGCAGGGCATAGGATTCGAGGAGAATGAACAGTGAATGACACACAGAAACCCAAGCAGTCAGAAGCAGGGTCCCTTGTGATGTTCTTGATAACTTTAGGCATATGTTTTATCTAAAGATGTATATGTTTGGGCTAGCATCAAAAATTGAACACGGTGATATTTA
This sequence comes from Cabassous unicinctus, assembly GCA_029593785.1. NCBI lineage: Eukaryota > Metazoa > Chordata > Mammalia > Cingulata > Chlamyphoridae > Cabassous > Cabassous unicinctus. The sequence goes on along the minus strand of JAQZBX010048930.1, from coordinate 12,109 downwards.
TCACTAAGTACTTATGACTATCTTGGCAAAGATTTTATCCCAAATGTGAAAATTCAGACTATCTTTAAAATACAGATTTCCTGAGCACTTGATATGTGTTCTTTGAATGATGAGGAGCCCAAGAACTTCCCCCCAATAGTCCGGGCTCTTTTCATTAGACTTAACAGGAAGACTTAACCTCTCAGCCTTATGAAACTTTCTCACAGAAACCAGATACATAGACAAGCTGTCAATCAGTTGGGAAAAATTAGCTTCTTTAGTAAAGGGACTTTCCTCATAACCCCTAATGATTAGCATTCCCTGCCAAAGACGCTGTTGCCTGAAAAAGATCTTTTCAATTGTTGAGCAGTGTTTTGTGAAGCAAGCAACTGAACACAGCATCTTTTCTTTGAAAAGAAAGCTTAGGATGGTGGGGTGCTGGACAGAGCTGGACAGGGAGTGAAGGAACCTGAGTTCTTGCCCTGCCTCTCACTACTTTTTGTCACTTTGATCAAACAGAATTTTAGAATCCATGAGTATGGAGGGTACTTAAAGGGGGATTTGGTTTAACACTTAGGTCAATTTAGCTTTCTTCCAAACTATAAAGTTTATGTAATTAAAGAAGCCAGTACCTACTGGATCACTCACTGCAATACTGTTCTAGAAACTACTAATAATTTTCCCCCAAGGGGCAATAATGAAGGTAATCACATCTACGAAGAGATCAGACAACTTTCTTGCCTTCACAAATTTTTTTATTTTATTTTTTTGTAGTTTATGACAAGGTTTTAAAAGATCCACAAAGAGAATGCAAACAATAACACTTAACAGGGTAGTCGTGCAGGCAATAAATTGCCCACCTGTCTGAGATGAATGCTAAGGCCACTAAGGAGTAAAAAGACAGGGGCTTAGGCCGTTTATAGCATTTTAGATTAATATAGATTTTTGTCCTTTATTGACTACACTGACTGTTTGGAAACACAGATAATACTTTGTACCAAACAAAAAAAAATGAAATTGAAAGAGGAGAGTGGTTGGGAGTGATGTGTCTTTATGTGGGCAGCTTTCACTTACAATAGGGAGAGTGGGTCAGAAGGGTGGTGGGCACAGGTGTAACTTGCCATGTAAAACTTCCCTATGTTCAATAGCCATTGGGGGGGGGAAGATTGCGAGATGGAAGACTGCCTCTATGCAGAGATTTACTTGGTAAATAATTTATCTTATCTTGTGACTTTTTAAGTCAAAAACCAAGTAATAAAAACATGGAAATGTAAAAATGTGTTTCTGTGTTAGCAAATATTGACATTCCGACAGTGTGATGGCACTGTACCAAAGCACCATTCCCTTCTGGATACATTTTGAATTTAGAAATGGAAAAATTCATAAAACTCCTCCAAAATGTAAAGATTTTTCTCAATTAAGTAGTCAAAACTCTCCCCCCAAACCATCAATTACACAAATGGTTTTAAGAAAAATAATTAAGATTTATAGACATTTGGGAAAATACACTGGTTGTCAACTATTGCAACCTCTATATTTTAAGACTGGTGCTTGCAAGATTTACCTTTTTCTTGATAACCATGAAAAAATTAAATAACATTCCATCTCATTTTTAAAAATAGAATAATAGAATGAAAAGGATAATTTTTCATTCTATTTGAGAGATGTGGAAATGAAAATGTCAACTTTATTAATTCATTGTAATTAATTTAATATTGATTGCTTCAAGGACCATAAGCTAACACTTTTTAAAAAACGCATTTCTGAATACTAGATCACAAATAGGTTTTTTAGAAGGTGGAAAAGAAAGCAAAATATAATGCTGAAGCCAATTAGATAAAAATCTTACCTGAAGTTGCTTTTTGTTCACTTTTCTTCTCCCCTCTCCCTGAAATGAGAAGTGGCAGATCAGTTGCAGTGTGGGTCTGTGAGAATATTATGTACATAAGATGAAAACCTGGCTTATAGCAATTTCTAAACACAATCACTATTCCAGCCACACCCAACATTTTTCTAGAGATGATTAGGCACAGTTGACAGGGATGAAAAATGCTCTCAAACTAATTTATGGAAAAGTAAAAAATAAATAGGTATGCATTAAAAATACTGTTGGGTTTTAAAAATCTTGTTAGTAAGAGTCATTTATTCAACAATAAACCAACAAGATGCAAATCCCCACAGAAAGCACTGTTGAGGGAACAGGTAAAATCAGACCATGGCCTCTTACAACCTGCTTGTGAAGACAGAAATGACAGATAATACAAAATGAGATGGGAAGTGCCTGAAAAGGTACAGAATTTTTAAAAATGTAAGAGGACAAAGTGATTATTTTAAGAAAGGAGGAGGGCACCCATGAAGTTATGCGGAAAGTGGTATTTGATTTGGACCTTGAGAGATACATGGGATTTGGTGAATTTGAAATAGGGAAAGGATTGATTCTTGACAAGGGAAATAGTATATGCTAAGGAGGACAATGTTATTTGAACAAGAAGAGTCACATTTAGTACTTGCTTTAGGAACTTTAATACTAGCAGCCGTGCGTAGCAAGAGGATTATCCTAAGCTTTAGGCAAGAGGTAATAAAAGGATGAACTGGGGTCTGTGAATGGAGAGGAGGGAAGTAATGGATGCAAAAGACAAGAATGCAGGCAAAAATGACAGGACTCAAGGATTTCCAAAACGGTAGGATCAAGGGAGAAGGAAAGGTCACGGTTACCTAGGCAACTTTGAGTTTGGTAAATGTGGTAAATGGTAAAATGTGATGGGTGTGGACACAGAAATGTTGAATTTGGGTTTAGACTTACTGAGCCTGGGAAAGAGCTCAGAACTGACATCGCAAGCACAGGAGATGTCCACACTGAGAAGAGGGCTGAGGCCAAAGGGTGAACGAGAACAGAAGGGCAGACAGCACAGAGGAGTGGGCTGAAGACAATGATCAAGAAAACAACAACGCTGCTTTTGTTTTGTGGTGTAGAAGGGTGAAAAGACAGAAAAAGAAGCAGAGATTCAGGGAGATCAATCGAGTGCAGAGTCATCTATCACAAATAAGGTTTTCAGCAGGATGGGAGACCAGCAACATCCGATGATACCAAGTTCCTGTGGTTGTTACTAGATTGTGAGACAGGGTGGGGAGCAGAAGAGATACAGGCTGAGTGATGAGGATATGGCTTCTTGTTCTCGAAATCTGGCAGCATAAAAATGAGCAGAAGCAAAATGCAGGTTTCTGCTATGCTACAGGACATTTCAGCATGTTGGTAGGCTCAGGGGAAGAAGCAAGTGCCCCAGGGCAATGGTGTGTATAAACATGAAAGTGTGTGAGACCTTGGCTCTGTAAGGCCACCCTTCCAGCCATCATTTTCTCGTCCTCTGTCAACATTACACAGATGAATCTGTTTACTGAGAATTTGTGCATTACGTGGAAGCTCTATTTAATTTTATCCAAGTTTTTCTACCAACCCTTCATGTCCTTTAAAGTTCTAAAATATAAGGTGAAAAATGTACAATTTCCCCCTCACACAGCTACAAAAAGTGTAGAATTCATTTAACTGGTATCTTGATTAATGGCACAGTCTACTCATTTGGGTGATTTCCAGAGGACATATTTGATGCAATTTATTTCAATGATTCAACAGATAAATGGCATGAATAGCCCATCTAAAGGCCTCATTCTTTAGCAAGTGTGAGGAGATACTTCCTCATTTAAGTTTTCTATTGCTCAAGCCTCTGTTTGCTATTTGATTACAAATTTATGAATACTAGAGCCCTCAAAAAGTTTCCCAGAATTTTAAGAAATGTTATTCAAACATGTTTTTGCTCACTGGAATGTCTCGCCACGTTGTTACTGCCTATCAAAATTCTATTGATCCTTTAGAGCTTACCTTTGATGCCAGCCCTTCTGTGAAGACCTTTCTTTCCTTGCCATCTCCCCTACCTTCCCACTTCCCACGGAATTAACCATCTTTCTTCCATGTTCCTTTTGCTCTTTACTTATACCTTTGCCAGAGAATTTACTCCAAAGCTTAGTTCATAATTAGGTGTGGGTTTGTTTCCCCAGCTGGACTGTGGCCTTTTTATGGGTAGGTGGTGCAACCCAGGCCTGTCTCCCCATGTCCAGCATGGTGCCTTGAACAAAGGTCTTGGGAACCTTTTGACCTGAAAACTATGTAATGTCTGAACCCGCCCTAAAAGGCTCAAGAACATGAAGTAAATTTTAGTACTGCTAAGATTTAAAGCACATACAACCAAGAACAGAGCTTTTTCACCAGGTAAAAAATACAACCTAGAAAACTATTATATTAGAAAAGTGGGTGATAAAATAACCAAGAGTCTTTCAGAATAATGAACATGCATTTTGCCCTAGATGAAACTTTATTTTATCACAGATTTTGGTTTAAAAACAAAACATTAAAGTATGGCTTGCATCTTCTTGCAGCAATACACCTGTGAGGAATGAAAATGGTCTGTAATCTCATAAAAATTGGATTTGCAGGGTATACGTTTTCTTCTGATAGGAGGAAATGTATTTAATTGAACATTAAAATTCCACATCTCATGACTATTTATTTATATAAACTGAATCTTGATACTTTAAAAAGCTATTTTAGACTTGAAGTTGTTGATACTGTTCCATGGAGAAACATTAAATATAAATCAATTTGTAGAACATTTCAGTACTTCCATATGGAAATAGTCCCTTTATCATAGTGATTGTTTCTGATTTTTTTTAAAACCACAGGTGCATAAATGGTAATTTAATGATGGCTCACCAATAATGACTAGGGGTATTTGTATTACAACTCAGTATCTCATACTACTTCTATACCACTTCTCACACCACATATATACATATATACACATATACACATATGTACACTCACATTTATACACCCACTACGTAGATGTCTGTATGTATTTATTTATCCATTTACTGTATTTTTGCCCTTACGTATCATCTCCCCTCTAAAATAGATTCTCTCTTCTGCCTGCTTCCATAAAGTCTGTCATGGAATCTTATCAGGCTTCCCTCACTGCACTACCGTTTCTCAGTAGCCAATTCTGAGTTTGCATTCACTCTCAGGCATTTTATCTGCCCTGCTCTGAGAGGTATTATTAATCACTCCTGTTGCTAGGATACCTGAGAATGTTCGCTTATGTCCCATGTTTCTTTGGCAAAATGCACTATGAAGAAGGCATAGAATCATGACAAGGAAAATTACTGTGCACATGCTACTTATTTTAAAAAGGTGGTTGTGGTAGAATAACATAACACCAGATAATATAATGCTAACTCCCAAGAATTTTTTAAAGTGGCTCTTGTTTCACCTAGATTTTAATGGAAAAACAATGGCAATTATTTTGGAGAATGAGAAGCTGTAGTACTTCTGTACCTCTGAGTTGAGTGGGAAAGCAGAAGGCTGGGTTTTAGTTCTGTTTACTTTACAGGAATTTAAAGAAGGGCTTTTAAGATTTACTCACTTCAAATGCCTCAATTAACAGAAAGGGTAACTAGGTTACAGTGCTGGTTGCTTTTCAGAGCTAGAACTAGAACGCAGGTCTCCACTACTGCCTTATTCAGGTATTTTAATGCAAGATTGAGGAGAAAAGTAGCCTTCAAATTGTGCATTTCTATAATGATAGAAAATGCCTTTATTTTATTTTTAAAAACTATTGCTGTTTTGGGGATTAGTATACCAGTGATACATAGTTATCTGTTAAAATGAGAGAGAACATGAATACAGAAAATCCACCTAAATGTAAGATTTTCTTAGTCAATCTCTCCTCACAGGAAACATGATATAGTGAAAGGAACATGGACTTTGGAGTTAGATGGATCTGCTTCCAATATCAAATCTTGATACCTATGCACTATGTAACCTGGGAATGTGGCTTGACCTCTCTGAGTTTTCTTCCTTATCTGTAACATGTCAGTAATCATATCTAATTCATGGTGTTGTGTACACACACATGCACACACACACACGAGACACACACACATACATGCATCTACATATGTGTGTAATTTCAACTGCAAACAAGTAGAACTGATTTGAGTTTTACTCCCATTATTGTTTCTAAGTGATATTAGCAGAGAGCTATTATAATCATGCTAACAATAATAGCTAATGCTTATTAGGCAATGTCTACATGCTACTCATTGTTATCAGCATATTATATGGATTAATTCATTTTATATTCACAGTACTATGAAACTGTGCAGATATCATCCTCATTTTCAAGTGAGGTAACTGAGGCACGAAGAGATTAAATAACTTACCCAAATCACTGGCTGGAAGTGGCAGGTAACGAGGGGCAAAAAAAAGTGGAGTGTGCACCTTAGTGCTTGGGACTTAACAATATCATATATTGCTTGGAGCATCTCTTTATGACCATTTTATGCCAGGTGCAAGCAACATCTAATGTCAACATCCTCAAGGTCAATGCCTTCATCTACAAGAATATTCTAAAGTTCAGTCTGAGAAATTCTTGATATCTTTACTACCGTCTCTCTCTTGCTTCCCCTTGGAATTTCTAAGGGAGAAGTGGCTTTCAATTTTAGTGATTTCCTTTCTACTCTTCCTTGGGTCCTAACTTTTTCCAAAAGCAATATGGTTTCATGAAACCCAAATTGACATGGAAAAACTCTCCCCATTTATGAGCTAGGATCACCTGATTTTAGGTTTGTGGTTCAAGTCTCTGTCCACGTTTTGGAGTGACCAGCAGCTGTGGAACTATTAACAGTTTGATATGGTCTAAACTGAAAGGAGAGTTGCTCTAGAAGTGAGAAGATTTCACTACCAGAACTTACTCCTTACAACAAACAGTAGGATCTTGAACAAGTAATGTGAGTTTTCTCCTTGGCTGGACAAGTAAATACTATCTCCTAATAATTCCAAAAGAAATAGTACAGACAATAAATAAGACGAGAGGATTTTAAGTGCTATATTGTAAGCGCAGGCACAGAGCGGCTTAACTGGGTCAATTTAAAAACCAGCTGATCTAAAGTGGTCTACAGAAGACTGTAGAAATTACAAAGCTTCTGTTTGCTCAATAGTATGAATAGGCCAAAGGGATTATTTTACTATTTATACCAAAATTTATGCTAATGTTGAAAGGCCATTGGGGAAGCGGGTGTGGCTCAATCGATAGAGCTCCCGTTTACCACATGGGAGGCCCCGGGTTCACTTCCCGGGGCCTCCTTGTGAGGGCAGGCCGGCCGGCCCACGCGGCACGGTAGGCTGATGCAACAAGATCTCACAGCAGGAAGCGGGTGTGGCTCAATCGATAGAGCCCCCGTTTACCATGCGGGAGACCCCAGGTTCGCTTCCCGGGGTCTCATTGTGAGAGCAGGCCGGCTGCGGGGCGCAGTGGGCTGATGCAGCAGGACCTCACAGCAAGGGGGAGATAAGCAGACATGGAAGACACACACAGCGAATGGACACAGTAAAACACAAGCAGCAAGGGGGGGATGAATAAATAAATAAATAAATCTTTAAAAAAAAAAAAAAGGCCATTGGCCCTAGCAGACATTCATGATGAACCTCTTTATGGCCATGGATCCTCCATGCCCTCCTACAGGTTTTGATAGACCCAATTTGCTCCCCTCTCTGGTTCTATTTGGTTAGTTGACATGTTGCTAGGATGCTTAGGCAAAGAGAGCTGTTATGCGTATACTGACTGCTGTGAGCTCAGACAGTGTATACTGAGATACAGAAACTGGCCCTTCAGAAACATATCGATACAGATAGATCTGGGCCTCCGAGGTTGACCATCTGCTTTGGCAGAGAAGCACTCCATCTGCACTCTCCAGCCCCGGGCTCTGCCATCCGTCAGAGTGTGCAGAAAGCTGAGAAGAACTGAGTGTTCAAAGATTTTTCCTGGGCTGACCCCTCTTCCAAAAGATAGTAAAATCAGTATGAGAAACAGCAGTTTGATGTTGTCTAGAAAATTTCGAGCTACAGAATTTCTTCCACAACCATTTTTCCCACTTAGATCTACCCAACAAGCATATAATTAATGTGACAAGCAAGAGTCCCTTCCAGATTCCCTACACAGGCCTGGGTGAATTAAATGTTAGAGTAAGTTTTTGATATTCAGGACCTTATTCTGGGGCAGTAATTTGCTGTCAGGGAAGTTGTTTGGAAGATCTTTAGATGCTGAAGTCAGATTGGCAAAAGTAAATACCAGCTCTTGCCAGGTCTTAAAATGGGAACTTAGTTTTAATAATATACACTTGAGCCACCAACTAAAGCAGGAAAGTGTGAATCTGTGCCTTCTTTGGTGCAATAAACATGTATCTAGTAAGTTAGATGTGAATATTTAGTTTTAAAGGACACAGTATTCCCAATGTGTTTGTAGTGTTTATTATATAAAAGAAACCAAAATGAATTATTTTGTAAAGTAAAGAGGTTTTTCATAATAGGCTTCTTTAGTCCTGTGGTAGGATTAAGAGGACCATACATTGAAAGGTAAATCTAATACTACTCCCCTTGAATCTGGGCGGACGTTAGTAACTTTCTTAACCAAGAGATATGGTAGAAATAATGCTTTGCCAGTTTCTCGAACTGGGCCTTGAGAATCAGGCAGCTTCCCTTCCTAGCTCTTGGAATACTTGCTCTGGGGAAGCCAGCTACATTGTACTGAGACCACCATGCTGTGAGGAAGCTCAAGCTACACATAGAAGTCCCTTGGAAAGAGAAGTGCATGCCAGCTCCTGGCTGTCCCAGCCACCCCAACCCAGATGTGGGAGTGAAGAAGCCACTCTGCAAGTGGATCCTCCAGCTCCAGCCACCTCACCTGATGTCAAGTGGATTAGAGACACTGCCCAGCTGAAACCTTCCCAAATTCCTAACTCACAAAACTGCAAGCAAAATAAATATCTGCTTTATTCCAGCAAGTTTTGGCATAGTTTGTTACTTAGCAATAGGTAATCAAAACAAGTCCTTTTCTGTTTTCATAATGAGAATATTGATATATATATATCAATACATACCAATATATTGATATATTTTTTCCTTAAAGTGGGGACCACCCAGATTCCTTATTTCCTAAGATTCTTTACCCAACTATATCTATAAATATGCTGTATTTTCCAACACCTTAGCATAAAGTTATTCCTTTTCATGAAAAAGAAGAAAACCTTTTGTTAATAGGAGTGCAGTTACAGCACAATCTATGTGGATTTAGATGTCATTTGGTTTTATAAAATATTACAAATTACCCTTTCTCCAGATTACCAATAAAAAGTAAGTTGAGCCTTGCCAGCTATCTAGCACTTTAGAACTTGTAAACCATCAATTGGGATACCCATTAGAAACAAAAGCATTTGCATAGTCACACAGGCTTCAAAAACTTTATCAGTTATGGTTAGAACGATACAGAAACATTCTGAACTGAAACACTGAAACGATTCAACAATTTTAATGGAATTAAAAAGAATCTTATGTTCCCTGGATAGATTTACTTTTAAAGGATAAATTAGTAGAATCTATATTGAATTAAGAGCTTTAATATTATTTATGGCTAATTTTCTGTATGACAGCAACAAGAGGAAACATTTCATTTAAGAGGGGTAATGAGGAGTCCAATTGGAAGCTGTGTTTGTGAAGTCAGAGTGTGTTCACTTTAAATAGCAATTTCTTTGGCTAATGGACACACAATTCTGTTCAGCTTTTCATCTGTAGGAAATGAGGACACTTCACTGCTCTCTCCCCCCATTCTCTTAATGATCACCTCATTAGCTGCTGGAGATAGCTAGTGGAGGCCAGAGGTAAGTTTAATTTTATTCTTTGAGGTGTCAGCACAGTTTTCATTCAGGCTACCTGCAAATTTTTCTTTTTTATCTTTAAAAATCCTCATCATAGTCATCTTTTCCTTCACACTGACCCACATCAAAGATTGGTGCCTTAGACTTCAGGGAAGCTCATATTTCATTGACTGCAGGTAGAAAATAAGGAAAGTGTGCTTAGATCAGTGGGTATTGATTTATTACTTTCAGGCTTTGTGGTGTGCTTTATACTCTTGTAAACACTATCCTTTGTAAACTTGGTTGACTACCTGAGTTAACTATAAAGATGAATTATATGCATTTTATTTGTAGGAGAAGAGGCTCATCAACACTTGGATACTTAAGAGAAAGCGAAAGACAGCAAAAATTGTTGAGCACCTACTATATGACAGGCAGAAAGCTGGACCTTTTAGGTCAATACTAAAGTGGGAGGGGCCATAGAGAAAAGTCTGTGGATAGGCTCAAGCAATATGGCCTCTAGTGGGGGATGGAAGTGGACTTTCACCTAACTGTAGAGGAGTAGAGTGAGAGACACCCCAGAAGGGAAGATCCTCTAAATGCCTAAGGCAATAAGCTATTTTCTGACAAAATGTTTTACTGGCGTCCAGTGTGAGGTGCTGATTTCAGAGAAAGCAAGCAAGGGCTGACAGTGGAGGGGACAGCTCCTTTTAGGCAGTCACCCGGTACGGCAGAAAACAGAGCAGGGAGCTGGTATAGGTGGGGGCCACGAGGGCATGTGGGAACATGGAAATGAATCTCCCCACCCATATTCAGCCATGGGAAGCTTAGATTTGTACAAGACTAAGAATCTGACTTTGCCCAGGAACAGGAGGCACTTTCTCACTTTACGTATTATGGTGGACACTGTTGAGTTCCTCCTCTTGCTCTATGCTAGTGTCCAGCCCTCCTCTCACATGACATGGATAAAATATGATTGGTATAAACTAATCATCGTGGCCCCCTGCCCCTTGGTTTAGAGTGGTCATTTCATGGTTCTGGCCAATGGGCCATGGGATGAATTCTATAGAACAACATCAAAAGGTTTTCCTTGCCAATAAAAAGAGGCAGATGGGAAGAAACATCCTCTTTTCTTAGGATGTTGTCACAGCTGATATGATGCCTGGAACCAGGCAACACACCCCAAGGGTGAATGAAGGGAACACACCCCAAGAGGGATGTCACTGAGCCTCAGAATTAAAGTACCATGGGCCCACCCTAGCCCAGGATTTCTTACATATCCTTTGTTTTTAAGTTAGAGTTTTTAGTTGCTTGCAGCTGAAAGTCTTCTATTTTTGACATAGGCCATAAATTATTCCATTCTTAATAAACTAGGAATAAAACCTGAAGGGAAGAGCACTGCCTTTAAGCTGGTCCCGGGAATTGTGGGGTGGGAGTATTCTCCCGTCAGGAATCACACTTTAGAGGGTTCACTCTTGCCTTCGTCCAGGCACATCACCTCCATATAGGGCATGAAGGCAAGGAGTTTGTCCTCAGAGTCCTTGCCTTACCTAGACCATGAACTGAGGATTTGAGACTATAGAATTCCCTGCCCAAACATCCCCAGGGCCCTGCCAGGCCTGTGTGGGCCTCTTGCCCAGATCAGATATTCGGGGTGGTGGTGGAGGGGTAGGGAAAGGGTGTTCAGCATCACGGTGGGTGGACCCTGAGGCCTGGGGTTCCAAAAGACAGATGTTTGTAGAGAATGGATGGGGTTCAGCATGAAACTCCTCACAGTACTGGATGGAGCTGCAGGTGGGGAGAAACTCCAGGCCCAGCAAGTGTTAGGGACACAAGCACCAAGGGTAATTCCTATAAGGATGCACAGAATTGACAAGCACACCCACACTCTCTCACTGAACTTGCCCAAGATTACTCAGTGAGTGTTAGAGCCTGGATTTGAACCCAAGACTACCCAAAACACAAATTATCACATTTACAGTCCCTAATATTTTCTGTGACACAGCCCTAATTTGTTTATGAAATCGAAAGACATGGGTTGACTTAAGCTATCTTTTTATTTGGACAATCTCCAATTTCCTATCTCAAAAACAGCTAACAATGCCTACACAGAGGGGGTAAAATATAAATGAATAAATAAATAAAATACAATCAAGTTTCTTCATAAACAAAATCATTGTTAAATTTATTTGGATATATTAAAATATTTAAATAAATCTTAAACAATATCATACTGGCATAAAATAAAGTGGGGAAGGTTTAGCACCTCCTCCTAGCCTGATGTTATAGGGAAAAAGATCCACAGTCATTTACATAAAATGTTCTCTTTTGGAAACAAGTCAATTCTATCCTTTTTCCTTTGCAGTGCAAAATATGTAATTTGCTTCAA